>VZSF01007706.1:62334-320636 GCA_013398295.1 Chionis minor | reverse complement strand
GCCCTTACCTTTCCCCCCCCCCCCGCCCTTTCCCGCGGGGATGCGGCCGCCGGGGAGCAGCACTGCCGGGGGCAGCGCCCTCCTCCCCCACAAAAACCCCCCTCCCAACCCCTCCCCGGGGCGGGCGGGCGNAAAAAAAAAAAAAAGGGAGAAACGCAAAACACTTAATTGCATCTTTTTTTTTGCATGTGTAAGTTTACCTTCAACAGGATCAGTATATGCATTTTCTGCAGTGCTGTAGGTTGTTTTTTTTCTCTGGGTTCACTGGGATGGCTTAAGGTAAATTAGTGATTGGTGACTCAAAAATGGATTTAAAAGATGTGCTTAAGATGTTTTTCATTTCAATTTCACTTGCTCATATTTCACATTTTAGTTACAAAAAGGAAATCTTTAAAGTTGCTGATTATTCTGAGTACATTGAAGAACTTCCCAGGTTTGGGGTTTTTTTTCGGTGGGGGGAAAAGACATGTTTTGTGACATACCTGTGGTTCACAGATGTGTGGATAAAAGGGACAGTTCCCTAATCCTAGGCTGTAGATACCTCTAATCCTTGTGCTGTAGATACATGTTGAGGTTCAACTGAGAGGCAAGAACTAGCATTTGAGAAGGCTTCTTATTAAACTGAAGTTCATACTCTTCATTAAAGGAAAAAGAAGCCTTTGTTGGATGCAGCTTGTAGACAAAACAGGTTGAGAACACCCTGTTTTATTATGGAGTTATGGAGCTAATCTCCAAACATCATGTCTGACTTTTTTTTTTTAATGTGTTTCTCTATTCATTTACTATTTGTCTGCATGCGTGTTTTCTACTTGCATCTTACACTGCTGTAAATTCCAGGGGCATTGCATTGGCATACAAGCAGGTTATAAGGGTGTGGAAGGATACCTCGCTTTTAGTAATTAGGGACAAGGAAGGAAGGCAAAAAGCTAATAAAATTATTCTAGTGCTTATCAGAGTAGTTCATTGTTTTTCAGTCTTTTGTCAAACATCATCAAACTTCTGCAGATTGTATAGCAGTTGTGTCCCAAGCCAATACAGTCGTGTCCCAAGCCAATACAAGAACAGATTCCTACAAGCGTTTTTGGTACTGTGACTGACACTTGCCCAGAAGCTGCTCTGATTTCCATAGGAATCCTCATAAAAACAAAGGATGCCATTGTGGAAACTGAAACAGCTTGGTTGTTGTTGATTGACTTTTTAGTCGGTGAGAGGAAATTGCAGTCCTTACCTCTTGCTTTCTTTAGTAATATTGAATCCTCAATATTGAATGTCGACCAGCTGAATATTGGAGAAATGAGGAGGACTCAACCAATTTTCAAATGAGGCATCTGGAAGTGCCTTCACCAAGGCAGAAACGAAAGGTTTATTAACCTTTGTCTCCCAATAGGTTTTTTAAGAGAACTAAATTCTTAACAAGAGGGAAGGTTATTTGAGTTCTGTTGCTTTCCTTTATTGATGTTATTTCATCTATTCTTGTGTTTCAACTTACTTTTTTTTTTTCACTTTGTGGACTTGTCATATTATCTTTTGCTGTAACTGGATTTGGACCACAATAAGCAACATAACCCACATGGACATTGTATATACAAATTATTTCCTTCAAGTAACTTTTAAAGGCCTGTGTACACATCTGAACTTCAGCCTAAGCAATAGAGGCCAGTGTGTTAGCCACAGGAGACTAAGATTCTTTTCTGAGGAAACCATGAAAGATTTCAATGTATACAGATGAGCAAATGCAATATACTCTCCTTACCTGTGTAAAGCATTACATAGAACCGCGAGTAGAGTCCTCTTCCATCTGGGTTTCCTTGACTTGCTTGTTGTGGCATATGGCTAGGTATAATTTTAGCAAACTTAAATACTTCAACAGGTAAGTGTGTTTAAAAAAAACCAAACCACAAACAAGCAACAAGAAACAAACAAAAATCAGGGGGGGAAAAGTGGGAGGAAGGAAGTGATTTGTATTTTCTTGGCCTTTTATGTGAAAGGAATTCCATGGGCTGTGATCCTTCTGGAGTGGAATCAGCTGTCCTTAGGTCAGGAGTCCTTAGGTCAAAACATGAAAATGATTGGGAACCTGTGAATTTGTTTGCCCAAATTTTGCACTTGCCCTTTTAAGTGTGTTGTTTTTCCTCAGCAGCCTCTAGAAATCTCATGTTGCTTTGCTTAGAGCCAGAGCTGGACTGCCAGGTAGCAGATGACAGAAGTTCTGTGTATAATGTGGTAATCCATCAGGAGTTACAAAACTATATTTGTGAAAGAGAGATGAAGAATTAAATAAAGTGGGCTTAAACTTTACTTTTTCCACCTGTATAACTTCTCCAGATAGCCTCTTCTGTGGCTTAAAATGCAAATTATCATGGGGTTTTTTAACACACATAGTATGTATCCTTGTACTAGTATGTTTCTGTATGTCCTTGTTACTTCCGTACCTACATCTTTGTTAACGCACAAGATCAGGAACTTTGCATACTTTGATCTCTTTTGTTGAGGAAAATACTAGAATAATTGCAGATCAAGACTAAAGTTTCTTGGTAACATTATTTGTGAACACTTTACTTTTACATGTATTAGTCAAGCACTATGGAATTACAGGTTTGGTGCTTGGTTCTAGGTTCAGGAGGAGCTTGTGGTCTAGTGGTTTTTCTACCTCTTTCTGTGTTCCATAATACTGTAACTCAGCCAATTTGAGTGGATTTGCACACATATTTGCCTACACTATAGAGAAAATGGCCTCTTCAAGAAAAGCTTAGACAATTTCAAATTTCTAGGCTCAAAGTGATATGTCACACAATAGAAATATGAAGAGAAACATTATGTCCTCCTCTGCAATTATAATATGATAACATTAAAAAAAAAAGCTCTTTTGAAAGGATGGAGAAAACAAGTAACCCTACAACCCTTGAAAGAGTTATAAGGCAAGTATATATACCTTGAGCATGTAAGTTAAACATGCAGCAGCACCATAAGGTTTCCGAAGACTCAGGTAATCCTTACCCAGCACACAGGGAGGGCATAATGAAATATTTCTTTCCATCTACAAGACATTTAACAGATAGCCTGTGTTTAACCTGTAATATTCTATGTCTAAACAGTTCAGTTCATAAATCTTTCATTCCCTATCCATCTTCAAATCATCAGTCCCATCAGTTCTCTTGCACCACCATCAATTTATAATCTGCCAAACGCATCAATTCATTGCCTCAATTAACTCTCTCTGTCCTCCAAACTTTTCTACTTGTTAATCTGTCCTTGTCCATCTTGAGGCCCTCCTAGTGGGTACCATCCTCCTCCTTTGCCTGGTCATCTCTGTGTAACTTCCATAAGGGTGTTTTTGTTTGTTTCCCATCCTGTACCATTTATCTTTCCTTAGCCATTTCCAGGTCTGTGCTCCAGGTCTGCCAAGTCATGAGAATTTCTCATGTTTTCATATGGCAAATTTATTTCCCCAGGTGTCCTCTAGCTTTCTTCTCCGACAGTAGTGAACACATTGAGTGTATTTGTCCTCTTTCCATACTCAACTCACCTCCTGCTGCTCAGAGTCTATGTAAGTTGATCCTTACACCAACAAAATGAATGTGGCAGGAGAGAGAAAATGAGTTGGCAGGAAACAGCAGTGTGACTTTGGTAGCCTACTGGTAGCCCCCAACCTAAGGGAGATACTGCTTATTCTGGTCTGACTTCTTTATAATACAACTGGCTTCAGACTAATACTGTGTCATTATAATGTTCACAACTTGTCTAAGGAGTAGCATCCAAAGTCCAGAAAATCTTATCTTCAGCTAAGTGTTCCAGTTCCTGGGCCACAGACTTTTCTTACATGCTATTTTGACCCCAAGTGTTATCCGTTTCTCCTTGCAGCCTGGCACAATAGGGATGGAAGATGCCACTTGCCAACTTTCCTTGAAGCCCCCTTAAACCATAGTATAGAATAGTTTAAGTTAGGGCTGAGGAGGTTTCTCTAGTGGGACGAGAGCCATGAGACCTGATTTTCTGTCAAGAGTGTAGCATTCCTTCTTTTTCTCCTCGGTCTTTTGAAGTAAAGTGCCTGCCACGATTTCTCTTGTGGTTCATGCTGCCTGGATCTTCACCTTACTCAGAGCACGGGGTTTCCTCCAACCACAGAGTGGCACTGAGTTCAAAAGACTCATCTTGTTTCTGTATTGCTGGGAGGTTAATCTAACTTCTCCAGTTGAGGAAGTTCTGCATCATCTCCATGTCTCTGGAGAACCTGTCAGGCTGAAGAGAGAAACCCCCGAAGCAGCAATTAGAATTTGACTTTTTTCTGTATGATTTTCTTCAGTTTAGGGGAAAAGATTTTGCAAAAATTCCATTGCATGCTCTGGATTTCCCTCGCAGAGCCTCTCCTTGGGAGAAGCAACAGTTGCATGGAGGGCACAAAGAGTGAACTTAAGTGTGTATCACCGTAACAATAAGGCTGTTCCGTTCCTAAAAATAGCATAAGGAAGAATTTAACTCATCTAGTAAAGCAGGATTCAGTTGTCAACAATGGCGACTTTGCACACTTTGCTATAGTAGTGAATATTTATTCAAAAAAGAACCGTTTTTGAATATGTGATCTAACATATTACAGTTTAATGCTTCTAGTGTTGTATGTGCCCATTTGAACTGAGACATGATAGTCAATTAAATACTCAGTTTATTTTATTTTTTTGTTGTTCTTCTAGCCCTTTTCTTTCTAAAAGGGAACTGTAGAAAGGTAATGGAAAAAACTGTGTTGATGCAAGATGCTGGCTGGGAGCATACACACGCTCAGTTGCTGTAATCACGTTTAGCGTCCAGCAGTATGTTCTAGGGAAAAATAAGACTTGAGGAACTTGATTACAGTCCTCATTAAGACT
The DNA here is from genome assembly GCA_013398295.1 of Chionis minor. Classification (NCBI taxonomy): domain Eukaryota; kingdom Metazoa; phylum Chordata; class Aves; order Charadriiformes; family Chionidae; genus Chionis; species Chionis minor. The sequence goes on along the minus strand of VZSF01007706.1, from coordinate 315,774 downwards.
TCCACATTCAAAATAATTTAGTGTTAGAAAGCACAAAAGAACTAAACATGAAAGGTAAAGTGATCCTCCAAAACAATATACATCTGAGAACGGATCACATAACTGCAGGAAGATCCACTGCATACGGTGCTGCCCTTAGAAAATATGGAAATCTAAACAAATGGCAGTAGTGTTTGTAACTTGCCCTTGTTCCAAGAGCACAAAGACTTTCAAGTAGTATTTTACTAAGAACAGCGGGACAGGAATTGTAAACTCATTTTGATTGCTTCTAGAACTTTCCAAATTGACTAAACTTTTCCTAACTGCCACACTTAACTTAATATCTGAAAGTCAAATGTTTTCTTTCACTCTCATTCATCACTGTGGTAGTTGTAACTCAGATAAATTATTCTGCAAGTTTATACCTCAAATCCACCCCAGTTGTGTCAAGAATTTTATTAATGATAAATATATTTTAGGAATATGACTTGACTCTTTGAACCCATGTGTGAGTTTTCATAGCTGACAACTGAAAAAAAAATATATCCTTTCTGTGTTAAAAATTAAACAGCAAAATTAAATAAATTGCAGGCAGATAGGACTGCACACATCTAACTGAAATATTTGAATAAAATAAAGCCAACTTCAGTCCCCAGATGCCCCCTGATCCCCATAAGCCCCCTGATGCAGCTAAGTATTTTTGACTAATAACACTTCTGAATGTTCTTAAAATTAAGAAGCTGCTATTGAAAATATTGCTATTTCTTAAATCATGGTATTGTAATCAAGTTTGCCTATGGCATTGAAATGAAGCACTGAAAAGACTGTTTCCAATAATTTCTTTTAGATTGGGTGTGCTGCATAGGGATGGAAACAAGACACTCTTTTGAACTATCTACACTGTCATGAAAAGATAGGAACACTTCCTCTGGGTGAAATAGGAGAGGAATGAGAATGGCAAGTGTGGCAGAGGGAGTTACAGCAAATATGCTTCATCTTGCATGGAGATTTGACACCGCAAGTTAATTTGATCTTTGTTTGCTGAAATATGTTTTGGAGTAACTCACAGCCTCTGTGCATTAATAAATCTCATTGCAGAAAACAATCATAGTAGGGAGAGGATCAACATATGAAAAAAATATATTTAAATAATGATAACGACTAGATGGCAAGCAAAACCAAGAAGCATTCCTCTTCTCTTCTGAGGGTAAAAGAAGTACATCTTCCAAAACGTTACGGTCATGGTCTGTTACAGTGGAATGAAAAGTATTACATCATTTGAGTTGTCTTTGACACATTACCCAAACCAGGATTTTAATTTCCTAGTTCCTGAAGAATGTGGAGAATAAGTGGTATTTCTCTACCTTGAAGCATTATCTCAGTTGAAAAAGTTCAAAAACTCCCGACTTTAATCAAATGAACAGAGCTTTGTCCATAGCATTTTAACATTTTAACTTGTGAAACCACAACTTTCAATCTTGAAGTGTACATGTAAGGTATAAGGCACAGAGTTTAGCTCTGGGACATGTTTTGATATAGTGGTTTGTTTTTTTTTTATCTTAGAAGTTCTAGTAATGAATACTAACATGTACTAAGCATAAATGACTAAGAGAAGGACGGGTGTTTTCATGACTTTCCATACAACATCCACATTCAGCCTTACGTGATTGAAGGGGGGTGGTGGTGTGTTTCTATCAGTAGCTTGTATAATTAAAATGTTTTTGCTTATGTTTGCATGCCAATGTGTGATTTTCCCTTTTTTTAAAAAATTTCTCACGCTATGTTCATAATATGAGCACCCATACTGACTGTGAACTCTTTTCCACTAAGTAAAAGTTCTCCCAAAATATTTGGTAGGAGAAATTTGAAGTAGGTGGTCTGAATGATTTTCTCTGGGGACCATAACTCCTCTCTCAATATCCTTCCATAGTGTCGTGTGTGAGAGAGCTGATGTGCAACTATGCAACTTTCCATTCACATTAGCAACATAGTTCGCAACTGTATTTCTGTAAAAATTTTATTTGAAATATCGTTAATTTAAACACTACAACCTGTTTTTCAGGAATGGTTATACTAAATCTGCTAGACTACATTTCTACTGACATCACTGTAAATCTCTTTTTCCTTACGTGAGGTCACAGATATATATTTGTATGGGAAAAGTGCCTAATTTGCCTGTAGGCTCAAAGCAATTCCCTGTTTGACAGAAAATCTTAGCAGCCCCTCTTTGGTTATTTTAGGGCAAGCCATAACGGATATGCATTTGTTTTACTCAATAAATAGCTTCAAGTGCAAATACAATAATTCTTTTGTACCTATTCCCATTGATTTCATGGCAATGAAATTATTTCACTTTGTGCAATTCGCAGCAGTAGGCAGCACTTTAAAAGATGAAACCAGGTGAAACTGAGCTTGATCTATGTCAAGGTATGCAGAATGCTGCAAACCAAAATACATCCATTTTAGTATGATACTTTTTGGAAGGCTACATCATTCATAATCACTGTTGCTAAAGTACCCTGTATGGCCAGCATCACTCGACTCTGGCTAATGAGACCTCAAGTTCTGTGCTAATCAGCAGAGATCAAAAGAGGCAGTGGCCTTAACCTTGTATTGATCCAGAGAGATCCCAGCCATAGGTGGATAATATTATTCAGAATGTTGGGCTTTTTTCTAACTACAAGAACCAAATATGAATCCTACAGCTTTTCTGCTCATCTGCTTATTGTCACAGATCAAGGCATTCAGAAGGGAAATCGGTATACTTTACAAATAGCGGAATAATCTAAATTTCTTCTCACTGACCTCTGTACAACTGTAAGTGCATTTCTAATCTCAGACTACACACATTTTCTTATCCTGATATCAGGAATAACTATAGTAGAGGCAACCACTAAACATTTCTTGTAGTTTGGTACAAGACAGTACTATCCTGTTCTGCTAAGATGATTGCAGATGACTGTAAAACTCTTTCTGGTCTTATTCTGACTCTAATAAAACATGTTGCTTTGGAGAATGGTTCAAACCCTCACACATCTCTGGGAAGGCAGGAAAATTTCAGCTGACCTCAGTTACTCAGCTTTTCTTTCATTCTTGGCTGAGCTATGGTAATGAGAAGTAAGAAAGCCTAAATATACAGAAAACACCAGGCAGTATAGAATCATGCAGCATGTTTCCTGCTGGGGCTACCATAAGCATACTGGCTCTACTCTCTGCATCCCATCAAGTTCAAGGCTTCTGTCTTAATCTAGGAAGCTTGGCATCTTTGGCCCAGGATAACCAGAATTTTTTCAAGCTCTATACATAGTGTCACCGTCTTTCCTGCCTGACGGAATGTACTACAGTAAAAATTGAAGTACAACCCCTCTAAGAGACAAGACTTTCTAGGTGTATATGCTAAAGAATTATGAAACCAATGGCCTAAGGAGTTAGGAACCAACATTTAACTGTACCTTCCTCTCCAAATACAGCACTCCTCTTTGTTGAAGTCTTGTCTAGTTTGATTACACAACACAGAGGGGATTTGTTTGTTTTAAGACTGTCTCTCAGTCATCAGGAAGAAGATTAAAATGTGATAGCTGCTGGTCAAACCAACCAGAAGACAGTAGCATGCTACCATGCTTAGCATAGTATAGAAGTCACTTGAGTGGATGCCATCACAAGGCACTCTAAAGGGGAGATCGTACATTGATCTGCCCACTGTTTCAGAGGGTGAGGAGGAGAGGAACGTGTGCCAGGTTCCAGCTCTTCCATAAATGTCTCTCTTTTCTGGTACACCTATTCTCTGGCAGGTGAGATGCATAGGTTGGGCTGAAGTCATGTCTCCCTGTAGCCTTGCTTGTCTGCATAAGATACAGATGTTCTAATGAGCCTGTTTCCTTTGTGCTGCACTAACTAGTCATGGGACGTGTCCCAACCAAAGTTGCTAAAAATAGTTTCAGTAGGGAATGGCCCTAATCTTTTCATTACAGTGAGTTGCAATATAGTTATATGTAGGTGCACACACAGAAACTCTGGTTTTCTTAGGGCAATACTGAACCTTTGCAATCTCTAGATCTGTTCTATCTCAAATATATTTTTGGGGAAATTACTGGAATTAGAAATATTAATATCTTTGTACTTTACAAGGTATTAATAATGTATAAGTTCTTAAATATACCTGTTCTCAGATAAAGACAGTATATTGTTACCAAGTCTTATCAATAAGAAGCAATACGACAGAATGCGTGAAAAAAATATCTACGTGAAGCCCTCTACAAGAGAGGAAATAAGCTACAAATTCCTGGTAGTTTTATCCCAATGTCAAAGGAAAACATGATCTAGAAATCTAAATAGAATATGAAAGACATGATTTGTAACTAAAAATGTATCTCATTTTTAGGAATAACAGAAAAAAAACCTCCAGAAAATCAAACCTACCTCAGGTGAAATTCTTCCTTTTCCTTTTTCTTTTTTGATTTTTGTTGCTGTTATAAAACTTTCCTGCATAAATGGACCTTCATGTTCCAGTTTTGCTCCTTCAGCTCTTTGTGACAATGGACCATTCTTCATGTAGGAATAAGGCTGTTATTGTAGATGGCACTGGTACACTAGTTGGAAATTCAGTTCCTGAGCCTGCTCCTCCCTCTAGTGGAACAGATACTCTTCTCATGAGTAATTCTGGAGAAAACTAATGGAAATACATAAGGTTGTCAATCTATGTTACTTCTTTTTCATAACTTCTTAAAATGGCTCAGAAATCTGAATGGATTTTTTCTATAGGCAGCTAAAGCAACTTAAATGTTGCTCCATCAATCCCGCCTGCTGGCTGGAGCCATTGCTGGAGTGCAGGACTAAGGTGCCTCTTTTGCCCTGCTTTGCTTTTCAGAGTCCTTGGTGCTAAGGCGTATTCTGGGGGTGTGACAGCTAATGATGTGTCTGTAGCAGAGATGTGGCACCCTTCTCCAAAACTCTGCTTCAAAGAGTAGTAGTTTTTTAATTGGTCTGTGCTAATCATCTAGGGTAAAATGACTGTAGTTCAGAAGTCAAATGCCCATACCAATCCTCTTCAGTGTGCTCTGTTTCAGTTTTAAAAACCAAACAAACTGACAACTCCAAAAAACAATACAACCCCCCAAAAGACAACCAAATAAAAACTTTGTGATATTGAAGTGAAGCTACTGAAGGACTTTTAAGGAGAAAATGCTGTGTAATTAAAAAAATAAGAAAGCCCAGGAAATGCAATATCAAAGTTTACATAATACATCCTCCTGTTGATGTCATTTTTGTTCAAACATAACATTTCTGTTTGTATAGCAATAGGCTACTGATGAAGAATAAAGGAGGCTTGCTATGAAAATGGAGATTATACACCTGTCTTGGGCTCATGTGTAGAATGTAACCTGTATTTAAAGAAAAAACCCAAAGCTGGATGTACGGTTGTATTATTACCCACCAGCAATTTTCAATGGTTTCCATGAAAAATGTTTGACTAATACATAAACAATTTGAAAAGGTAAATCTGAGGGCCCATTATTTGCCTAGCTCAGTAGCAGCTGGCAAATGCTCGTTTGTGACACTAAAGTCTACTCCCACCACCCTCATTACTAGTATCAGTCCATATCTTTCCATAGACAATTAGGAGACTAAAGGTTATCACAGCATTAAAGGCTCAAAAATGTCTATGTATGTTGATGCAGTTCAATGATACACTGTATTTTACTAATACCATATGGTTTTGAAAGGTGTTAGTGCCTTTTTCAGGTAGTTACCTATCAAATTACAATTTTGTTTTACCTCACATAGCAGTAACATAGTAAATCAATCCCATCATCATGGTTTCAAGCTGTAACTAGAGAACCTAATTTTGTTTTCTCTAAGTCAATAGGAATATATTAACTAGAAATAGATCAGCAAGGAACACCAAGGGTCTAGACTCTCTAGATCCCCAGAAATAGTACAAATGGGAACAAAAAGTTTGAATTTTCCCATATTTTGCCCATGTCTTTGAAGTCTACTGTGAGCTTTTGAATTACAAAATGTTAAGGCATGAATGCACTAAGAAAGTAAGGATAATAAACAGCAAAGGTATTGTGCAATACTTTGGAAGTGTTTTCTTGAGTATATTTTCCTTTAAGTGGTATATGATTTATGGAGTATGCCTGTGTGAATTGTACCTCCCACCAGTAGCTTCTCCACATAGAGAAAGAACAGCTTATTGCAGCTGTCAGCTAATGAAATGACTCCTGTAGTTCAAGTAGTTGCAGCTTTGGGCTGAAAAATGTGGTTCTGACATTTCTGGCAACATACACCAGTGTCCTGTGGCAGAGGTTTTTTGTTTCATCATGATGTACGACTACGGCAGTGAGCAAAGACCATGAAGACCAGAATATCAGAAATCATTTTATCATTAATCTGCTGTTAATTTTTTTTTTTTCTTTTTTGCTGAGAAGCAGAAAGTCTGCCAAATCTTGTGCAGAACATAATCTTAGAGGTCAATGCAGTTTCAGTATGTGTGATCACTTTCTTAAAATGTCAAGCTTAACAAAAAAAAAATAGCGAGAGGCAGCTGAGATTGTCTTTACAGTGGATAATCACATATCCATGTTGGAACCACACTTCGGCTGTCTGGGCACAGGAGGAAATATCTTCCATGTGATAATACTACTTTTATTTGTAAGGCCTTTGGGTCAAGAGCTGTGTCATCTTGGAGCTATGCTGCATCTGGGTTTTTTTACAAATTAGCAAGTCCAAATATGCAAATAAATGGATAAAGTAGTTGGAAATAGCCTGACTCATTACTGCACTGTTTATGGCTGTGCATGTAACTCAAAAGAGATGACCGCAATGCTAGCATTTATACCTTGTTTCTCTGAGTGTAAATGCACCTACAGACCTTTTATTACAGTCTAACTGGAGGGCTGGTGAATAATCTCAGCATGGTTGAGCAGCAAATGTTGAAGGATAATTGGATCTGCAGGCTAAGATAGTATGAACATGGAAGGTCTGGTAGGGAAGATTGATAGGCAGTTATTTTACATTGTGTTTGAAATCTACTTTTTGTTTGTAATTTTATGTGGAAGATAACTTACCTTTAAAAGGTTAAAATTATAAGTTTTGATTCAAACGAAAGATTGAAGTTAATGTTCCCTAAATAATGTCTTTGTAGTTGTAAGCTAGTAAACAGAACATGCTGAAGAGTCCATTCAGGAAAGCTTATAACCCTTTAATTAAATTGTGAAGCCATTTGTATAATGCTTTAAAAGTGAATCTTTGAACATAAAACTTTAAACATTGTGTTGAGGATATTCAAGTATTACATGTTCTACAGAAAGAGCATGATTGTATATAGGTGGGGTTTTTTTCATCCTAAGGGAGATTTCAATGCATTGTTGTATATTAAAAGACAAACAGAAAAATACAGCCAAAGACTCTGGATACATTCTGGCTGCCTTCATCTCTTTACAAAGCTGCTAGTGGGTGGGTTTCTCTAGCAAGGGTGGCTTGGACAAATGGTGCTGCAGTAGCCTTTAATGATATTATTAATCCTTAGTCATTTGTCTGTCCATTCTGTCTCCTTTTGATAAGAAATCTCTTCTTTCATTGTTGTTTATCTTAGGACACTTAACAGCTCAGGGTAGGGTACCTTCTGCTTGCTTCTCTGTGAAATTATTTTATTGAATACATATTTGATAAAACCACAGTCTTTAAGATAAAACTTGAGGAGAGTACAACACAAATTACTCTCAGTCACGCTGTTACTCATGCTACGTTTCACAGTGGTGTTAGCCAGCATATGTGGGGTCTAGCACCTGTAATTGGAATAATTTGACATTTTCCTCGCATGCATCAAGCAGGTAAAGAAAACAAGCCTAATCAATTACAGTGACAGTCATTCTCTGTTTATAGCTAATCTTGGAAACTGCTATCCAACTTGTTTGGTTAAATTTGTTAGAGAGATTGAGGTCTCAAATATATCTAAGTTCCTACAAGTAGCAGAGGAGAAAAGAGAGACCCAAATTAATGTCTACATTAGAGAAAAGAGAGATCCAAATTAATGTATACATTACCACAGTATTTATCTATTCTGTTAGTCTTGCTGAATGATTGATTAGTGTGTGCTTTTTGGCTAGCTAAGCGGAAGCGAGCTGCTCCAGGTCAGTCCCACATCCTTTCCTTGCTTGTCTCTCAGAGTGACTTTGGCATGTGGTGGTGGGAAATTGGGAAACGCGGAGTTGACCTGATGATGTGCAGTGTCTTCCACAGTGGCTGGAAGGAAGGGGAATGAATTGTAACTGGGATTATTGTAATAGAACTGGAGAATGGATTTAGGATCTAAATCTGTAGGAAGGGAAGGCTGTACAGCACAAGTTATTCATTGAAGTCATCTACAGGGTCCACATACTACATTTTCCAGAAGAAGCTGAGCTGCACAATTTTCAAAGGGGGGAAAGAGAGAAGAAATAAAATGGGATGTAGTCAGTATCAGTATTAGTTCCTGAAAATGTGAGAACATTCCCTAGATTTACTGTCATGATATGAATCCATAAGTTGGCTCTTGCTCTGTCCCTCACAAATGGAGCTACTAAACCCCTCTATTCCAATAAAAGAAGTTGTATGAAACAATTTTACTTTGGAAGCTGATCAGCTATGTGGGACTGAATAAAATGTGCAGGATTTAGCCTTTATCACTGCAAGAAAGAAGAATTGGAATGTCTTTAGCTGCTATCATTCATTGTTAGTATCTTAAATGAGTAGTGCAAAATGCATAAAAGTGATTTTTCACTTTAATAGGCATATTTAGTATCCGGATCTGAACCCTACTTTGTAACCACAAATAAATGGCAGAAACTTTGGACAGTCTGATGTAGAGTATTATATTTCCTTTGCCTTCCATAGACCCTTTTGTTCTACCAGTGTTTTGTTCGTTTGTTTAAAAAAAAAAAAAAAAAAAAAAAAAAAGTAAAGTTTGGCACGGAAGTATACACTTCTACTTCTATAATTATGCTCCATACATTTCACATCTATCTTATGACTGAAGATTTCGCTATTGTTCTTTCCAGGCTTCAAACTGAAAGGCTCAAACTACTTCCAGCTATCAAAATTGCTAATTGTGAATAAGATTTAGAGAATACGAGAGAGGGCAAATGAGCTTCAGCCTAACTCTTCAGCTTAATTCCTGTAGCAGCTACCTGGGATTCAGTCCTTGGATTCCGTCTCACACATTACATAGTAATTGGCACCCAGGACTTTCTCCTTTCTGGGAATTGAATTAACCTTTGGCTGGAGAACTCCTGTTGAAAAATGTATAACCCATAATTCCATCTTGTTGTACAGCATTGTCATGGAAAAGGACCTAAGTGAGTTTGATAGTGTTGCTCAGTGTTTCACAAATCTCCTCTGCCACATTAGTATATCGAGAAGTAATTCAAAAGGCCTGCATTAAACTTACTTGAGTTCACAGAAAACTGGCTTTCCAGTCAGATGTAAATAATTATTTTGCTTTCAGACGTGTCAAGCAGCAGCACCACCATTAGCAGACCCTCACCGTGTATGCTTCTGTGCTCACCTATGCTACTGAACTTTGGTAAAAGTAACATCTGCATGCTTATGGTATCTCTGGTCTAACAAAAATATAATAGTTGGTTTAAGTTTTTTTTTTTTTCCCTAAGAATCAAAAGTAATTAGGCTGCATTAGAAAATAATCACACAGAACTGATGTTTTAGAACCAAATTAAGCAAGAGTCTGGAGATGAATATATGTACATAGAGATTGTAACTGGATGGCTCAGTTCACCTACAAGCAAAACGTATGTCAGTGTGGGGAAAAATCTGCCAGGTGTGGACAGTCTCCTGATAAGCATCCTGGCCACTAATCATTATCTGCAAGTTTGTCTGTTTGTTTGTTTTGTTTTTTTTTTTAGTATAGCACCTTTCACGTCTCGCCCACACCTCCCCAGAACCAGGGAAAGCAATGTTACAAAGCTTGCCAGCATCACACCTGGTACAAATCTGTATGACTACATGGTCTTAATAGAATTGTGCCCAAGGTCAACAGTTGCAGATCCAGTTCTTTGTCTGGAGGTTGAATTTAGCACTATTTAGCACTGAAAAAATGGTGTCAGTTCTTTATGTGCTTCTTAGACAATTACTTTGAAATGTTTACCTTTGGGAATGAAAAATTTTAAAAGTTAGTATACCATAAATAAAAAAAAAACCCTGCAAATTTATAATTATTAAAATATATAATTGATTTTAGTGTGACAAAATGATTAGCGCTATTTGTAGTAGCTAACACGTCTATTTCCTAACTTCTCAGTTGAAAGAAGTGACTCCCATTACATGCAAGTTAACAGCTGCTAATCAAAATACTGGGGTTTACACAAGGGCTGTTGAAAGACATCATAGTTATTATAATTAGTGGTGAAAGAATAGAAAATAAATAAATAATCCCATTATCTGTATTGACAGAAATGAAAAATCTTAGACTAAATTATTCCTGTTTTCCAAGTTTAAAATGAATAAGTGTGGCAGTCGATTACTTCTTTTGCATTCCCTCTGTTGTACCACCAGCTTTATTGATTGGTTCCAATTAATGTATGCCAACAAGTAAATTAACGTAGCACCTGAGGCATAATTCTCTGGTGGTTCACATACACTGATTTCTCACCATTCTTGCTGTTTTAACTCCTACTGAGCATATTGCTGGGAGCTACGATATTTTTCAGTCTGGACACGGACATTACCCATGGCTCTAATGACAGGTCATTTACGGCAAACCCATGTTTCACTGCAGAGATGTCTCTTTAAGTGACATCTTATCAACGGCAATTCAATTAGTCAACCTTAAGACTTTGAGATATATCTCACACCGTGTCACACAATACTAGTTGTTTTGCATTTTAAACGTTAGCTTTTGCTATTGTTATACTTCTTTGGTATATCAATGCATAAAGAATGCATTTTTAGTGCAATTCTTCATTCAGAACTCCATGGAAAACATTTTCCATGTTAAAACCCACTGTCTTCATTCCCAACAATGTTGTCAGCTGAATAGACTTGTGGACTTGTGCTGGGGACAGAAGCTTTTCAAAGCTGCTGCTCACCCTACCACCATATCCCACATGTCATTAATTACTGTAAACATCAGATGATTTGGAGCATCTTATCAGAGCATCTAAGTGTCTAAAATATTCAGCTATTGCAATATGAATAGGATACATATATAAATGCTACTGTGGTGGAAACGATCTATAAATATAGACAAAAATACAAGTTTTTTGGTTTGGGTTGGTTTTGGTGGTTTTTTTAAGTGCCAGAGAATTTAAAGCCAGGTCCTGATTTTTCTGGGATACCTACACAATGAAGACATCCTAAAAAGATGTGGTCTTACTCTGCATCAGCCAGCTGAACTCCTTAGGGATAAACCACATTGTTCTCTGTAAAAAGTACTTACATGCTGCGGTCTTTGGGAAGAAGGGATTTCCTGGAGTATCTACTATAGCACAGTGCAGTTGCATTGTTCTTCAGTGTACAGTCCTGTATGTCCTAAACATACACTGTTCGGTATGCATAAATTTCAAGCCAAGGAGATGGTGAACAAATGTAAGCATCTGTTCACAAGGTGTGCTATCTAAAGCCCTGAGCAACAGTGTACACTTACAGATGTAATACTTGCTAGTTAGTGTTATAGATCCATATAGGAAACACGCTTTTGGGAAATAGGCAATAAACCAGAGTTAGAAAAACAACCCACAAATATTTGCTGGTTGTAAATGGGCACAGGGTCTTCTAATCTAACACAGAAGTCTTTAATACCAAGCATTTAATCTTCCTAAATTCTTTCTTCTAACTTCACTATGCTGTGTGTGAATGACTAAATTACTCAAACACTTTCCCCCTCCATCCTTATATATGAAAAATTATGTTTCTCAATCCTTCCAGTCGTACTAAAATGTTTTGTGGGTCTGTACTTTCTTATTTCTAAACCAGTATTTTCATACATTCATCTTTGAGTTTGTTCTTGTAGCATCAAAGAATCGTGATTTAAAGCTAATTTTGCCATTGTTGCTGAGAAATAAAACATACTTGTTATTTACATGGAGAAAGTATTGTCAAGGCAAATGAACTGGTGTATTTGGCAAGACTGAAAGCTAAATGAACACAGAGAGTTTCCCTGTTAAGCTATGTGGTATTACAGAACACCATCTTGGTTAAAGTACAACAATTATTTTACAAGTATGTGCAACATCTAATTCAGTATTCAGAATTCCCTGCTAATGAACAATTTCAACTAGTTTCAAATTATTGCATCACTATTCTGAGATTCTGGAGGAAAAAAATGTATAAGGCTCATTAAAAGATTTTAAAATTTAATTAGATTGAAGTTTTAAAAAAAAAGTGGACAAATTAATTCTGAGAGCGCTATTCTGGCTTGTAGTAAACAAAGAAAATTAACTCATGAAGCAAACAAATAAATGATATGCACCATTTTGTGCTAGAAACACTTTCTTATTTGTTAGTAATATATACATGTTTATGTGCATACGCATGTGGGCTGAGATACGAATATGTATTTTCAGGGCACATCTTTGTTAGTGTGTTAGTTTGAATCAAGAGCATACTTTTGAAGTGCCTTTCCTTCCTTCCTTCCTTCTTTCTTTCTTTCTTTCTTTCTTTCTTTCTTTCTTTCTTTCTTTCTTTCTTTCTTTCTTTCTTTCTTTCTTTCTTTCTTTCTTTCTTTCTTTCGTTCATTCGTTCATTCGTTCGTTCATGTCATGTGGAGCTTTTGCAGTGCCTCAACTTGATTCCTTTCAGATGAAACTTGAATTCAGATCTGGAAGATTTAGCACACTCCAGGAGTGTAACTAATGCACTCCAGCTGCAAATGGGCATTCAGTCCATAGGGCCAGACTAGAGCTAATCTGAAATAAAAGGCCTTGAAAGGTGTATATTATGGACACGTGTTGTCAGCATCAACTGTTTCTCTCTGCAGGGTTGCCGGTATCCATCCATAAGCCATCTGCTAAACATAGTCTCTGAATTCTTGTTAATAATATTTCATTTTTTAAAATTTATTTAATGATTCTCTGCAAAGGATAAGACACTATTCCTGCTCAACTATAGCAGGTACTTCTGTAGTACATCACAAAATAATTATGTATTCAGTGAGATAGGTGGTAATAACATCTTCATTACTGTATAGCTGCAAAACCTTCGGTATCTGGATCCCTCAGCAGAAGCTTACATCTGTGGCTTGAGCCATGTCTTGCTACTGTCACAGACTTTTAAAAGCTTATCCTGAAGTTTGTGTAGATTATTATTCAAGTTACTGTACAAGTCTACTAAGTTAGATGGTCTTGGTTGGAGTATGTATAACAGCCCTAAAATTCACCCATACTGAACTCAAGCCCTTGCTCTAAAGTATAAATTCCAATACAAAGAATATTTCCTATCATTACGAGAAATGTTACAGATTTAAAGTTAGTTATGAGTGTGAGTTACTGCTCTGCTTTGCAGAACCTTTTCGAGGTGAGGCAGGGCTTTTACATTTGCGTGTGCACAAGTTTTAAAACCCAAACATACTTCTTTCATATCTCTCTAAAGCAGTTGGTTTTGTTACTGCGCTGTTCAACAATGCCTCGCTTTTATGCATTTGATTAAAGCTGGATCACTGGGGAATATTAGCCCACATGACAAAATCATCACGTAATTTGGCAGAAGCATAGCACAGTTGACAGAGCCTGCTTAGGGAGAGCCCCAGGACAGAGCTAGCAGAGGGAATAAATTCACCTTTGACCAGAAGCAAAAGCGATGCCTTTTGGACTGAGAATTAAAGCCTTGCTGTAAAACGTTCCATCTGCTCCAACACCAAACATTCAAATGCTTGCCACAGGAGCATTGAAATCTGAGCTTTGCAGAAATGTATAATAAATTATACTATTGCTTCTATCCTTAAAATGAAATTATTCAGCTACTCCCATATTCTGAAAAGCCTGATTGCGTGCTTAACTTGATCTATGTAAAGGGTAACTTAGTGGGTTCAGCAATAGGAAAAATGATTTCTTATGACTTTGATTCTCTCGCTAAAGTTGTAGGAACACGTACTTCTCTAGTCTTGGATGTCCAGTTCAAGATAAGGTAACCATTTAAAATGAAAATATCACTATGTTTTCCTTAAATAAGGATTTCCAAAAGACACCACTGCTACACAACTTTGCTTTCCCAAGGATGATAAATATATTTAATTCCAGTGACTTCTGTTTGCCGTGATGTCTCATTTTGTAATCAGTATTTTGGGGTTTTAATGTTATGACTTTCTACATGGGTTTTATTTTATTTTCTGAGCCAATTTGTAGATATACTTGTTTAGGGTTTGTTTTTTGCTTGGTTTTGCTGCTTCTGTTTCTGTTAATAGGGAAAGTGAAAAACAGAGAAGGATGAAACTGCTGTTAAAAGGAATATGGGATAAACCAGCAATGTATTGGCAGGCAGAATCAGCGGCCTGAGGCAGCCTAATGAGAAAAAACTGCTCAGAAACAATAGAAGGAATGAAATTTTCCCTGCTGTATTTTTTTTCCTCTCTCTCTCCCATTCAAATCATAGATCCCCAAATGACGTGAAATCAGTTTCCTTAACTGTAGCTTTCTAGTGGGTTTTCTCCTTACAAACTTAATTTTATGACTTTGAATTGTTTAAATGGAGCCATGATAACTTCTGGCCCTCAGCCTTTTATAATACCCCTTAGAAAGGAAAACTTTGGCTACAAAGCATGCCAGAATTATAAAACTGAATATCTGGGGGGTTCTACTGAATGAATTAACCTCAGAATAATCCCGAGTTAATCTCTATCTATTCATGACCTAAATGGATACATCTCAGGAGAAAGCTGGTTTAAGAAACAGCCTCAGAACCCGAGTATGCATATTAAGGACATGTGTGTTGTATTTCATGGTTAATTTAATCAAGATGTTAAATAGTTGTAATATAAGATAAAAACACATTAGTTTTTGTCCGAGAAGTTTCTGGAACTGATAGTGCATATGTCATTGTATCTCCCAATAACTTGTCGCTAAGTTGTTTTTTCAATATTTATTGAGAAAAATAATAGTTTTCCTAACAAAATAGTATGTGATATCTGATCATGATTTGTGAAATTCTTTTACATCCATCCATCCATCCATGCATCCATCTATCCATCCATGCATCCACCAAATCTTGGATGATGATGTTGCTACAACTACAGGATCACTACAGGATTAAGAAAACCCAAGCACAAAACAAACAAGAAACCCCCAAAAAGCAAAGTTAAATTGGCTAAATGGTTATTTTTGAAGGCCGCTTGATAGCCATGTGTATTACAGGAAGTATTTGATAGTATATTCTGTTTTCTAAATGTTTAATATTTCTGTCTTGCATCCATAGCATCAGTGGTTCTTTCTCTTTGTGACATTCACAAGGGTTATAAAACCTGTACTTTTATGAAAGTAATCTAAAAAAATAAGTAGTTGAGTAGCTGTAATAAACATTCACTGCAGTTCGTGCAATACATATTCTCATTCAATTCTCAGTTTTTGAAAGAAACCAGGAAATATTTTTGTTTTAGACAGTAACTTCTATAAGAAAATCAGTTAAATGTCGGATAATACTCATTTTGGAAAAGAAAAAAATCCCCAACTATAGCAAAAGATATTAAGGACTGTCGTATTTATACTAGAACATGAAAATGAAGACTAGTGTTCATATTCCTGATAAAGAGAATTTTTAATCTAAATAGGGAAACTTACCAGTAAGTATGCAACTAAGGTAAAGCTGTGTAAAAATTCCCTCAACTTTGACTATGTTGCAGGGGTTTTTAACTACAGAGAAAATTAGTACCTGACTTATAGGATCTAGCCTTTGTTTTTTTGGGGGGGTTTCACTCTTTTTTCCGTATTTTTCGTACTTGGCTAAATTACAAATTTGCCTAATAGATTATACCATCTGGGGCCATGTAGTATTCAGATTCTTCTGCTAACCTATAAGTTTCATGAAGCATCCTTACTAGGATGTTGTTCTACAAACCACAGTGTCTGGACAAAAATAATACCTTATCAAACAGAAGAAATATATCCCAGATAAGGAGTTTAATTTATTGGGCATAGAAGAGACATGAGTCACAGAGACTAAAAAATTTTTGTTCTAACTTGAATACTGGTTAAGATTTTAAAAATAATAATAATTACAAGTATCAAGAGGACTTGCATTTCTTGTAATTTCCCCTCAGTTTTGGCAAGGAGGATGTACTGCAACCATATCCTACAGCACTACGTTGTGGTCTGGATAACCCACACCTATATGATGTCAAATAGTGCAGATACTCTTTCTGGCTGGCATAAGCCAGTGGTAATTTAAGATTCTCTCTTAATTTGGGCCCCATCTGACCGCAAAACCAGAAACATTGTCAAAGACAATTCGGTAGAGAAACATTGACCATTTCACAAATGTCTTAAAGAGGGAAGAAGAGGGAGAAGATGCATTTTTTAAATTAACATCCCTCTATTTTTAGAATTTGTGTATTTGTATAACAGTTATGAAAAATAATGTTTTTTCTCCAGAAAGAATAACTTTGATCTTTAGTGCCTATAATATATGGAAAAATAACTGAATGTTGGTTTTGTGCTTTTTTTAAACTTGTTTTAGGTTGAGCTAAGTGCTTGAAGAGGAGTCATCTATGTAGGAAGAAAAAGAAAACTTAATTTTGAGAGTACACAATAGAGATTACTGTTGATTGAGACAATAAGTGTTAGGGAACTTTTAAAGTGGATATGTAATTTGTCCATGAAATTGATTTTTTTTTTACATTCAGCATGTAATTGATCTGGAGAGTAAGTAGCAAGACTATGATTCTGCTCTTCATGATCATAAATCAACTATGAAAGAGTAAAAGAGACCGTTTCATAACTACATTAGGTGTTACACACTTGTTTGAAAACACAAGGCAGCATCTGACAGCGTCCTCTGCTCCTGATCTCAATGTTTGGTGGATAGACCTAATTTTTCATTAGCATGTTCATGTAACTGAAAATTGTTGCAGGTTAAATGAGGACAGAAGAGGGTCCTCCAGACATAATACAGATTAGACCTCAGTTAAAATATTGTGATTTCTACTGTATTTAATCATAAATCTGTACTGTCTTTAAAGAAAACAGTATATAACAAAAATTTTCAAGACTTCTAATTAAAATATTTTAGTATTCAGAACTTGAAGTTATTTTGTTTTGCATTAGTAACATAAAGTTTCATCTGCTTTGTTTTACAGGGGTTATATGTCCTCACAGGGTTTGTAAGCAATATGCTTATTGATGTAATCTTTTGCTCTTCACAGTAGATCATATTTCTTATCCATCAACTAAAATCACATGATTCCTGTGACAGAGCATAACTTGTACGTGTATCATGGGACTCATAGTCTCTCCATAACCTCAAACCATATGAAAAAGAATTCAAGGCCAAGAGTTCCCTTGGGATCCCGTATAGTAAGCACTGTATTGCAGCACCTTTTGAGGCTTTTGCAAAATATAAGGGAAGACTTTGTTTACTACTATATTTGAAACATTGTTAGAGGCTATGGTCATAACAGGCACACGAGGTATACTGGATTTCAACTTCTGTGTGCATATTGAGTTGGTCTTGCCTTTATTTAGGTGCTGTTATGTCAGATAGAAATTTTTATAAAACTTGGAGTCTCTTAACGTTGCAAAGGTTCTGCAAAGACTTCAGTATGATATTTCATTTGCCCTTCTCAATACCAACAAACAAAAACCCCAAACATCTCTCCTACCCCCTACCAAAATCTGGTACTAGTGTGGATAATAGTATCCGTTACATCAGTTGGCCCCATCTCTAAATCCTCATTGAAGTCAATTGAAAGGCTTTGTCTTCTCAGTGGAGCTTTTGTGGTTCAGTGACCCCCCCCAAGATGAAAGGTTGCCATCATTATGGGGCTACGATTAAGGAATAAGCCTGCTGTGTTCAGCTGGTCAAAAATCCATTACGGAATATTTATGTGGAGACATTATTTTATGTCTTAACTGTCATTCAGAAAAAATTAAGTAATGTGGAAAAGCTAGTAGCAGAGGTGTCCTTTTTGACTATGAAACTGTGGAATAGTTTTCTGGGAAGAGTCCTAGCATTTTCCCTTCAGTACAGAATATTTACAGTGCTAATAGAAATGTCTGAGGCACAATTAAAGTCAGGAATAGTTCCTCCTGGGTGAATAGACTTTAAACCAGCTGACTTTTTGGAGATACGCCAAAGATTTGAACACCCTATAGCAGTATTTTTTCTTTGTGAGCCATATAGTACTTAGATCTGGAGAATATAAAACAAAGATAAAATGAAACCAGTTCAAATGGCAATTTACCAACTATAGTCATCTGAGCCAACTAGTGCTGAAATTTCTTTCCCTAGGAGAGTTTATTTATGTTAAGCATACTGTGTTACAGTAATTTTAAAGCAAACTTTCAAGCACATGCAACTCGTGCACTTCTTAGACATTGCCAACAAGTTGGTCTCTTGGCTTCTCATATTGCTGTGGCTGGTGGGATGGCTCCACCTTTAGGCATGCTGGAAGCAAGGAGTCTTTCAGTGGTTTGCTTAATTATGGATTAAAGCATGAAAGTAAAAAACGTAGGTCTATTTGTATTTCTAATTCAGCTTTGCTGCTGGAAGTGTTCAGCGAATATTCAAAGTCAATGTATTGGCTCAATTCTGGACTGAGAGGATGGTCGTTGTTCACAACTGGATCAAAAACCTCGACTTTTGTATTTTTTTACAGCTGCATTTGATAGTGTAATAACTGGCATAACCGCTTTCAAAATAAGTTTGTGAAATAGTCTTCATCTCATGATGACACTAATGAAATGTTCCTTCTGTAATGCTGATGTGAACCTTTATTTTTGTTCTGTCACATTTTAGGATGGAGTACTCGAAGACTGTAGTGTATTATATTCTACATGTTTGACACACCATAAATTTTACAGCTTACTAGAGATCTGTTGCTCTTTTAAACAAGTTCAGTTATATATTTTGCCTCCCTTTCCATCCAAGCATTTGAACTGTGGAATGCACTAAAGTGCTACTGCTGCACAGATAGAAATTTTGGTGAAGCAGGGGTGTCAGGCTTGGAGGGAATTCGAGGAAGGTCTCTTGTTCTGTACTGCGAAGTGACTGTCCACAGTTTCAGCTCTCTTAGTTTTATTGGGCACTTTCTATGACAAAAGGGCCGTCTCCAAGTTGCTTTGAGGCACTTGATGAAATCCACTGCAGCAACAGATGTGGTGTCAATAAAAGATGCCCGACTGAATTTGTGGATGCTAATGATACTTCAGATTAGAGTGTCCTTTCTGCCTTGTTCTTGAATTTCCTTTATCTCTTACTACCACTGATCTGCATGTTGGAGAGTTCCCATTATAACTAATCCATTTGTCTCCATAACAAATTAAGGTTTCTTGCCCGTGCTAGTTTAGAAAAAAAATCACTTTGAACTTAAAATAAATCCCTGACCTTGGTAGGCTCATTGTGTTTGTGGATTTAGTCTCTGACTCAGAAGTAGTTAACAAATGAAAAATTTAAAGCACGTATTGTGTCCAGTGAGGTCATCAATGCTACAGATATGTTCACTCCTGGTCTTAAATGGGGAACATCATCATCACAGGCCTTCTGCTGTTTAATTTGGTGGCAATTTTCTCACAAGATCACACATTCATTTCAGTGAGATAAAATACTAATTTTACGAGTAAAGGGCTCGCAGTCTTGCTGGAGTGATTTAGAAATGCATGTCTACCAATCTTTATACTTGAAACATTGTGGGTTTGAAGTATGACGTTTCTTTTCCTTGGCTTCATAAATAATGTAGATTAACAAAATCAATATGGTTTAGAGCTCTCAGTAGCTACAAGTTCAAGAAATTATTTATCCTTTGAAAGGAAGACTCCATACTTTTTTCAGTTCTTCTTGCATTTTATCCAGAGCTTCACAGTTTCAGGTTTTTTGTTTAGTTCTTTTTAAAAAAGTCCATTTTCTTTAAGTCATCAGTGAGAGGGCATACTTGGAAGTAATGAGACTGTGCTTAACGAGTGTCTGATGGAATACATAATATGAAGATGCATTTTTCAGTCCTTGCAGGAAGTTCAGTGCAAGATTTCCTGAAGAAGTTTAAGTCTTCTGAACATCAATTTCAGTATTTGTAAGTTATTTAAAGGATATTTGTTATCCTTTGAACAAAAAAAGGGCAATGTTTGAACTATAACATGGCATTTTTAGGTATTGATTTCTGTAGGGCACATAGCAAATATTCTAGTTCTGCCCCAAAATTCATGCGGCTATCTTTCATATTTTTTGCTGAAAAATAATCTTTAGTGAGAAGGTAAACGTTCTTGTTGATTTCTGCAAGGTTTTATATATATACGCAAAAGTGTCAGTTTTTCTTCTGAGTTACTCCTCTCTGTTGAGCTGGTGGATGTTGCATAATAGGCAAAGAAGTGCTCCATGCACTTTTATCAAAAGCTGGATAAAAGCCTTCTGTCTTTGACAAGGCATGCTGTTTTTCTGTTTTCTTAGTAAAAAAATTGTGGCTTTACCTTGGAGAAGTATTATGTTTTGTTCATTTTTTTGTTAAATTAAGTTTATTTTAGGATTGCTTTAATACCAATATTATTAGCATTTTGATTGGAAAAATTAAAAAGCTCTCAAAAGCTCTAGCTTAAAGCTCTAACACTTCGACAAATCAGGTGTACTAAGTTACCAAAAGTTTGCTGGAAGGGACAGGATGCAGAAGTAAGAGTTAGATTAGCGGAAGCTGATTGTAATATCTGGGTTTTAAATCAAAGCTGAAAGTTGGGTTTTTTTGGTGTGGTTATTAATTATTCAGACTTTTTTGCTAGTTCTATCTAACATGCTAAATGAATGTTTCTCTAATAGAATTTCAAAATTCATATGTAAAGTTATTAAAACATTCTATAAATAGCAAAAGTATTTTGGTAGAAAACCAGTCAGGAATGTGGGTATGGACATCTCTGGATGGCTGTGGACTGTGTTTTCTCTCTATGGCTTGCTTTCTTAGGTCCTGTTTTAAGCAGCAGTTGGGATGGAGCAACACCGCTTGCCACAGTGACAGATGAATGATTGCATAGCTCTAATGGGACAAATAGAAGAAATGAAAGGGCAGAAAGACATCCCATCATGCCTAGTTAGAACAGTACCCTGTACACTAATGTTATATTTTATGGTTATTTATCCCCTGGCACTATTTAACAGCACCAATTTTGAAGATAAATGTAGTAAAAGCATTTTTATCCTGCTGCTATGAAAATGTGCCTTTAATAGATTTAGGTTTTCTCGGGTCATAAGAAAGAAGTAGAAAGATTTTGCAGCTTTCTAAAGGACTGTATTATATACCGAGTTTAAAATGTCATAAAGCAGCTTGAAACACTATAGGGAGTCTGTGCAGTAATTGGAAAAATGTTTCATACTAATGTTTGGATTGCATTACTGTGAGCCGTTGGCATACATTTCGTGACAATAAACATGTCTTTCCTTAATTGTAATTATAGCTTAAAGAAAGGAAGTGAGAAAGGTACTTTGGTGAGTATGGATAATGACATTTTAATGCACTTAAGGCACAAGACAGCACTCCTAAAGACCAGCTCTAGCTTGCACGCACTGCTGATAGATCAGCCCTATATTTTTATTTAATAGTATTTATCAAGACTGGGGAGTTTGTTAGGATTCCTCTGTTCCACCCCCTCTCCTCGCAGATTAACAACTGGCACGGTTGCCAGACTCTGTCTCTTCCTCAGATCAAATTCCCGTTACCAACAGGTGAGGAGATTCTAATAATTTATTCAGTACTGAGCTGTACCAGATTTTTGCTGTGCTGTTGTCTGCTTGCCACCCCTCCTACAGTCAGTTTTAGTCAGCATAGCAAAAGATAGGAGAACCAGAATCACTCACCTTTGAAACATTAACTGAGGGAAAAAAGAAAAAAAAAAGTTTAGAACTTGTAACAGCATCTCATATCTCTATGGTAGCTCACTGTGAATGCAAAGTTGGGCTTTTCTGTGCAGATTTGGACTTTGTGGAAATCCCCCAACATCTCCATTTATTCAGAGTTTTAGTTTCAGGCAACTTCAGATCCATTGACATCACTAAGCTTAAATCCTTAATCATAGCAATCAGGAAATCTGCTAAATTTGTAGGTATTTATTCTCCTGTTGTCACTTGCTTCCTGAAGGATTAAAACATAAATTTAGAACGAGCATTGTTTCTTGCTTGGATTAGAATACCTTGTAGCTTATTCAGTCAAATACATATATAGTTCATTCTTTTCCTCAGAGTTGAAGTCCTTCAAGATTTTAGGAGCTCTTTAATTAATACAGTAGTATAATGACAAAATAACTGCTTTCAAGTGCTGTTGGTACAGTTTTGAGATGTAGCTTAGGATCCCCAGTGTCCTTCTCTGCTACTTTCAGTGATGCTGAATTCAAGCCCCAGTCTAGAGTTCTTAGAATATTTTTCTGCATTAATCATTACCAGAATAAAAATTGTGAATAACCTGGCCATTTAGGAATGGTGAAGTAAAGGGAATAATTATTACATATCTGACTACTCGATGGATATGCTTGTCAGTGCAGTTGGATCAAAAAAGTGTTGGCAAAATCTGTTAGAACCTGCGGTATGCTTTAAGTAACCAGTAACTGGAGTGAGAAAACTGGAGTGAGTAACACCAAAGAAGAGAAACTAATTCATCGAAGCTCATCAAGAGAAGCAGTTGTAGCAGCAGCACTACTTTAACTTAGCAGATTAAATTGTCATGCTACAGCAGAACATTGAGACAGAGCCTTTAAATCTGTATTTTAGTACACTTCCAGGACTAACCTCTAAAACTGAAAGCAATAATAACACTTTTGGGTCAGAGTCAAGATCAATATTTAATAACCACCATCGTAGTAACAATAATGAGGCATTTCACCCTGACCTTAATATTGGTGAGAGGAAGGTGCTATTTAAATACATAAAATAAACCCCCTTTTTTTTTTAACAAGTGCATAACGGTACTTTGTGAAATAATTGGAAATTCCTAAATTTAAGTGAGGGAGAACTGCCAGCTATTTGTGTCTAAGTCTTAACAGCAAGATAGGTCTGCATGACTGGGACAGATAATTTAAAGACAAAAATACCAAAAGTTTCATTTCTGAACAAGTGAAAAACGTTTACTTGTTAGAGGAGGACTTCAAGTAGCATGTTTTTTTGGTTGGTTTGGCTTTCTGAAGAAAATTTAAGATGTAACTGCTGTTTTGACTGCTGTCTTTAGAGACCTTAAAAGTAATGTTGAACAGAATAACTGACATATAGCCACAATACTTGTGATTATAGCATCTGCACTATGTATTATCCTCCATAGCTAGCATGGATCATGGCAGCAATGTGTTTAACTGGACTTCAACAGCCACTCTTCTTACCCAGAGTCCTCATGAGTCTGTACTTGGTCTCTAGTGTGCGTTACAGCCCATGCCTTCATATGGGCACTTCTGTTGTTAGCCCTGCGAGCTAGATCAAGCTGGATGGATAAGATAGCACATGCAATAAGCTATCTTCTGATTGCTGGATAGCTGTATTTTAAATTTCGTGCTGGGCTTGCAGTTTCCCATCCTACTCCCACCTTTTCTTTTTTGCAGTTACGGAGAAGGTGATACAGAAATACTGCCTTCAAAGTTTCTGGACAAACACCTGTCTGTCAGTGGGCATGATCTGTTGATGAACACCTTCCATGTAGTGGAACCTACTGT
Organism: Chionis minor; assembly: GCA_013398295.1. Lineage (NCBI taxonomy): Eukaryota > Metazoa > Chordata > Aves > Charadriiformes > Chionidae > Chionis > Chionis minor. The sequence continues at coordinate 291,988 of VZSF01007706.1, read as the reverse complement.
GTATGAAGGGTTATCAATGTGGAATTGTTAAGAAATTAAAAATATTATTTTCGTCCTTTTTTTCTACATCATTTAATGTATACGTTTATTGTATCTATTGCTGATATATCTGAATGCAGTATCAAGCCCCCAGCCCTATCAACTTCCAGTAATTTTACTCATAGCTGATATTCTCATTAACAGAATAAAAATTTCTAGATAAGAATCTAGAAATGTGGAAATATATTTTTAAGCTGTCTTATACCACAAATGCCATAGCACAAGTAATTGAAAGTGATTTAGTGGTCGATATTAAATGATTGCCAAATAGAATGATGTTGTAAAATGCATTAGCAGTATGAGTAACAGGTAACTCAATCAAGCACAGAGCAGATTTGTTCATCACAAATATATTATCTATATGTGAAATACGGTGCAGAGTTTTACAGATAAGCTGAACTAACTCTGTCAAGCAGCTTTAGAGGAATGAATTTGCTTTGAAGCATTAAAATTATTACAGTAAGTCATGAAACTCTAGGGAAGACTTTTTGCACTGTTTTCTCTTGAGTAATTCTGAGAAAATTGTTTCCATAATTTATTTCTTTTCCAAAGCTAAAACTAAAACTGTAGGAAATTTAACAAAGCACAGGCTATGAGAAAATTGACCAGGCTCCACTAGGTGAAAAACTAAAAGCTTCTGCATTCCTGGTAAAAATTTATGGTAGTAATGTTAAGCTCTTTAAAATGTATTGGGTTTAATTCATATTTTATGTGCATGGCATAAATACAGCTTTTTAAAAAGGTATGGCCCTCAGTGAAATGTAATCGGTCTGACTGGATGTTTATGGATCTTTGGTTTACCTTTCCTCTGTCAAACCTCTGGAGGTGTGATGGAGAAGAACCTTTGCCAATGACTTAAGGTATTTTCAGGGAAGAGCAGTGAAACTGGAGAAAGGAATAGTGTACCTCTCCATGAACAGTCTTCCAGCTGTTTCTTTGGTGTTCATGACACTGCATTTTCTTCTACTATATTGTGTTTAGATTTTTGCTTAAAGAGGAAACATGTTCATAATACAAAGTGCTTCTAGTCACAGCTTTCCGTGGTATACCACATACCATATTAAATCATTTTAGGAGCTATGTTCTTCAGGAGATTTCCTGCGGGGGACCAGGGAGTTGCAGGGAGTGGTTGAATGCAACGTGAACCCTCATCTGCAGCAGGAAGAGACTTGTAGAACAGATCAATAAAAGATATGGCTCTGGATGGGAAGTATGTCTAGGAGAGGGCAGCTATGGATGCCAGGAGCCAATCCACTACGTCAGGGCAGGCTGGGAGACAAGCATTCTGGTAAAAAGCTGAGAAGCTGTGGTATAGCTCATTCTTGTCATGCTTACTGCACCAGGAAAATTTTCAGTGTAGCCCCATGGTGATATTGGTATCAGTGCACTAGGAGCAATCTCTTACTCTCCTTCCAGCAGCTCTTCAGCAGCGTGCTGTCTGACTCCATCTGAAAGATCCCCCGCTAAGAGGGGAGGGACTGTGCCCTTGGCTTTGGTAACCAATGCCACGTGCCAAAGGTGGAAATAACACCCTACAGGTGTGCTGCTCCTGTACATGCCTGAACCTCGCTGTTACTGACTTTAAAGCATTCAAGACGCTAGGAAATCAAGGCGAGGGTGAGTGCATTTAAGTGGTGTGCTATAAAACACATCACGAACTGCTATACTGGGTCTTGTACTACACTCCTACATGTGTTTTATGCCTAGGTTTTGAAGCAGATTTTCACCAAAAGAAATGTCAGAGACTAGATCCAGCTTCAGAATAAGCCTTTAATCCATCTGCGTGGTCTTTTATGCCACAGAAGGTGTCACCTTTGAATTTCCAATGCCACCTTCGGAGCTCTTGTGCAAGATAGTTGTTTATGGCTGGGGGGAATCATCTGCTACCCAGTTAATGTTAGTACTGCTCAAGATGACTATGTTTTACTTTTTGTGTCTCTAATTTTTAATAGATTATATTAGTGAATAGAGACTGAAGTTTCTGGTAGTAAGTCAGATAATTCCACATTGTAACTGTTCTTCAAACTTCTTTTGTGAACCTGCTGTCAGAAGCTTGGAAGAAAAGCTGAACTACATTTATTTATCCTCTATAGGCCAAAGCATGTGGGCTCTACAGAAAATAATCACTGTCTGGCTGCCTTTATTGAGCATCCATGTCAATTCATCATATAAAACATTCTTTTCCTGTACTACAAAGTCTTTTTAAGGTGTCTGGAACCTAAGTATGGGTGTACTAACACCAGTTCTTGCGATAAACCATTAATAGCTCATCGTCCTGACATAAGAAAGCAAACTGCTTGATATATTCCGTATAAAAATCTCTTGAACGATTGGGAAGTAAGTTCCCAAAAGGGAGGAGAGAATCAAGAAGATCCTACAGTGAAATCTAGGAAATACTGCCTCTTCCCAATAAAATCCTTGGCAATAGTCTCATTTATTTGAAAATTAATCACTTGTATTTACTAACATAATAAACCCCAATAAATGTGACTCCCATCTTTAAAGTAAAGGGAAATATTTTACATCTTACAGGCTCACTTTGGTTATTTTTAGGAGGTTTCTAGAAAATATTGTCTTGCTAAAATAATCACCTACAGAAGTCGTAACTTGGATCTTTTTGTTGATATTCATTAGAATCAGATGCCATTGGGGTATACGGGTAATGCTTGCATACAAAGAGAAGTTGCTATCGTTCCATACCCCAGGACATCAGTTTGGTGTCATCTTTTCATGGATCATATTTCTGTTTCAGGGCAAAATGGTTCAATGTCTTTACTGTCTGTATTAAAGGATGAATGCAACTCTTCCACAGAAATATGCAGAAGAATTCTGTGTACTGACATTTGCCAGTGCCTCCAGAACACGATTTCTATGGGTTTCAGCTACATATTCTTTTCCTTACCCCTGCTTATGTGAAGCTGAAGAGGCTGCACTTGAATATTTAGGCCTCGCCTTTTCTGAGAACCATTCATAATGATTATATGTTCTGCTTGACTGACAGTTTGTGGTAGGGCAATTCATTAAGGTTAATTGAATTCTGAAAGGAGGAAAAAATATATCTTTGGACATGAGTGTGAATTATTGAGTAACAGTGTAATGTACAGGCTTATAATTTTCCGAGTGTATAATAAAGAACATACTGATTTTTAAAACAACAAAAGTAATTTCACATTTGAAATAACAGAGTTAAAAATCAGTGTGGAATTAAAAATAGCACCTTTTGCTTCCTCATTAGCAATCGTGATTGTTTAATCGATAGTGGGCAGGAGAAGTGACACAAAACCCTGCATTGCTGCTGAAGCAGACAGGATATTGACATTTAAACAAATGCTTTAAACATACTGTGCTTACTCTTCTAGTTTTAATATTAAAAGCTGGTGGGGGAGCTTGTCTTATTTTATCATTCATATTAATCTTGCACATACAGCAAACTTAGGGTGGTTCATTTTGTTATTTTCTACATGAAAGAGAATCACAGACCTACCAAATCCTCCTTTTCTTTCAAGAGATTGATTGAACCCTCTGTGACATTTGGGACTTGGGGGACATTTCCATTGATCTCGGTTGCTATGAGCATGGGTAACAGCCAGAATAACTCAAAACAAGCAACCTGCCAGGATTTCTTCATCCTAATGATTCATATCTGAAACTTCTCAGCAGCACTGTTGATAGAATTTGCATCTGCACTGATTCTTTTGGGGGTGGGGGAGAGTTACAAGATGAAAATGTAGCTAGTTGAGATACACCATCTAGCTTTCAGCTAGGTGGTTTGGACTCTGTTATCGCTGCAGCTCTGGCACCATGGAGGTCACCATGGGCTGGCTGTATGGCAGTGGCTTCCCTGGTGGGTTTCTGCTCTGGCTGGGAGCTCAGGCGTAGCCTCGCTAATGGGAGTTGCTCTGTTTAGCTGAGGATGCTTCTGCAGATGAGAAGGAGCATCAGGTGGTTGAGTTTTCTCTCTAGTGGTTCAGGTACTTAGTAAGAGACAGCTGTGGGAAACAGTCCTTACTCACAGAGGTGTTTCACAGTCTGCTTTCTATTCTAGAACAAGTGCCTGTATAGCCAGGTACAGGGGCCTGTCCTATCTCTCTCCTTGCCTTTCTGCTTGGCCTTCTACCACTCCTGTGGAAGTGCACACTGAACTCCTTCAGCTGATGACAGTGTGAGTGTCCTTATGGCAAACCATACTGTTGCAAACCAGGACAATGTGAGATGTCATAATTCCTTCAAAAAGCAAAAAAGGCGCTTTTGTCAGTGGTCCTATCTGTTCCCAACAAGGAGCTATCAGCTGCAAAACCAGGAGAACAACTACTCCCACCTCTGCTAGAACGTCAACAGCAGACAGGGGCAACTTTTGTTTGCATGTATGTGAACACCTGACCTGTAAACTTACTTTCAGGAGAGCTTAGTGGGGTAAGCACCTTGTGTGCTTGTGTATCGTGTGCTGGAGCATCTTCTTTCTGGGTCCCAAGTTACTGCAGGTGGGATAGGTGGTAACCTACCAAGTTTTGGTGCTGTTGAGCCTTCTCGAACACCAACATTGGGTATCTCAAGGATATTAATATCAAAAACTCAAGCGTCAATGGACAAGAGACATCAAGATTTAGTTGTACTGGTGTTTCAGGAATCTGGTTTTTGATGAAGTATCTCAAGTCCTTTCAGGATTAACCACACTCAGTTTTCTTACACGCTGGTGTGATTTTTCGTTTTGCTCTAACTTCCAATTTGTGCTTTTTGATTAAAGTCGTGCAAGACCCTGACTTGAAAGTACAGGACTTATTCTGTTGATTGCAGTAGGGCTAAAGAGATCTGAAAATTATATAATGTGTAGTTAAGAACCAAAAATACTTGCAGGGTAGCCAACTTCCAAGAGAATTTGGGAATCACCAGTTTTGTATTTTGTGATCCTCTGTGACAATGAAATACTAAGGATGCATCTTTGTGGTGAGGTTAACATGTTAGTTCTTTGTCCTTTCTTATTTCATAGAAATTATGATTCTTTGACTAATTTTTATGCTATGTTAAGATCCTTGAAAGTTCACACAGCCTTAGTGAAGCACATAGTGACAAAAAGTTATGTCCTGGCTATATAATCTTTGCTAAAGGTATTTGAAGAGGTATTATTTGTTGTGGGGAGATTTTTGGGATTGATGCTTTGGAACCATGAGATTCATTGAGCATTTTGTTTTGTGAACATACTGGGAGTAGTTTGGCCTTTGCTTTGAACATCAATTGCACTAAATGTGGCTTTAACCAACTTGATGGAGCCACTAGAATTGGCAAAGCACTTCCTGTTAACTTACACGAGTAAGTAGAATGGAAATACTTTTGAATTCCTACTTATAAAATTGGCATGTTCAACAGAACCCAGATTTTAGCCAAGCATTAGAAAAATAATTAAACAGAAGGAAAACAAAATTAAAGACTTCTAGAATCAGTTTCGTCTTTTTCTTTCAGCCATTTGCCCTTTTAAATTTTTCTATGTCACCACTTTTATCACTCTCAATTCTTCAGCCCCTGGGAGGCCAAGTTCCCTATTCTATTCCCTGGGAGATGAGCTGAGGGAGGGGGCCTGACGGGCATGTTTGGTGTGAACGACTGCAGTTATTCTTTTTAGTTTCTGTATGTTTTTGTTGTAAAATTTTCTGAAAGGTACCGGTCCTCAGGTTGTAATTCATTCATCTGCCTAGATTATTGGGGGTGAACAGGGCCAAAAATAACAAGCTGAAGCCTAGAAAGGATGTGTTTTCCCCTTCAGGGCTTGGTTTGAAACTAGTTATAAAAGTATCTATCCGACACATTGGCACGAGCAAAACTCTCTCAGCCCTGGGACATTTTACTTAATTTGTTGCCAATTAACACAAACTTCTAATGACCGATGTGGGCATTGAGGAGAAAAAATGTGAGCAGAAGCAATTAAGCGCTGAAGCAATCGCCTCTCCCCCTTCCCCCGCCCCCGGCCCCCTCTTCTCCCTCGGCCCAGCCCCTCCCGCCGCCGCCGGGGGTCCCGCCCGCTTCCCGCCCCGGCGGGGTGGCGACCCAGGAGAGCGGCGGTGGTCCCCACGGAGCAGAGTGTGGATGGAGACTTCCTTCCGTCTGCCCCCTGGCTGGCCGCTGAGTGTGAGCCGCCTTCCTTCTTCTCCGCCCCACCGGTGGGTGAAGGTGAGCGCGACGGAGGTGTTTTGCCAGGGAGAAGCGCCCCTTGCGGGTGCGAAGTGACGTGGGGATCGCGATACGAACCCGCGACACCCCAACCCGAGCGAGCAAGGAGGAAGAGCAGCTGGAGAGTCCTCTCAAAACCTTGCTGACAGGGGCTGAAGTCGCCCCCGAGGTTTTCAGGCCTGCCAAGGCGGGCGGGGGCAAAGCATCCCAGGGCGCAGTTAGGCGCGGGAATCTCCGTGCTTGCCAGGTAATAAATATTTATAGGCGAGCGCTTCTGCCCTCCTTACATTTATTTTAAAACAAAGATCGCTGTGTGAAATTGAAACCTAATGTGTCATCCGGCTTGGTTGCAGTGCAGGGGCGGGGAAGAGATTTTGACCTACTAAAATGATGGATTGCATCTGCTTAAAGGATGATTATAATTAGTTGAATAAACATCTAGAAAGTAATGAACTGTAAAGATACGACCATCCAATTTTCACGTATAGTAGTGGAAGTAATGGAAATTATTGGTATGCTGATTTTTCCAACCAAAGTTATGGCTTAGTGATATAAAAATGTGATAAAATACCTGTGGTTTGAAGGTGCTGCTTTGTAAGTTTGTGATAAGTTAGTCCAACCAGTTATGAATTAAAAATTAGTTATTTTTCAGCTCTTTGTAAGCGATGTCTTTTACTATGAGTAGTTTGAATATGCATCTCTGACGGCATTAAGCATCAAAGTAATCAAAATGAAATTTTCTCATTGCTGTGTAATTGAGAAACAATGTTTATCTTCAATAGAAATAACTTTAGTTTGTCTGCAAGAGTGGTGTTCATGGGTTTAAGGATAACACTGAGAGATAAAGATTTAGACATGTTTTCTGTAAGCCTGGGGGATTTGGGTTTTGTGGTGTAGTCAGTGCAGTAAGCACTACTGTATCCTTCTACAAATGTTGCCCTGTGGATTATCTGTATACCATGATGACTATCACGCTTTATTAAATATAAATGTAAAAGCCATTTACACATTACTATGAGTGAATAGGTGTATTTGCTATAAGATCTGGTTGTTAGCTAAATAAGGCAAATTTTATACTGTTATTTCTGCCTCTAATTCTTACCTTGTGGAGGACTTTCTTGTGTGTTTGATACATGGTTTGCTCAGTAGCATCGTTCAGACATTAAAAATGATGCTGTTCAGAATTTACTATCCTTGTATCTCAAAAGAGTTTACAAATTCACACACGGCATATGATATGTTTATATTCCTTAGGGAGGAATAGATAAAACAGTATTGGATAAAAAAATCAAAACATAGAAAGGGAATCAAGGGCAGACAAATGAATTTTAAGAAAAGGTCTGATTCTCATGTGAATATAGCAATTTCTTTTATTTCAAATCAGGAGCCTGGTTTGTCTAAAAATACAATTTTTACCAATTGGCCTAAATAGGATTTAAATACCAGTTTCGTTGAATAACTAACGTGTCAGGTTTTGAATGGTTGTAGCTTATGACTGTCAATTTATCAATCCAATGTAAATCAATATGGCCTTCATCTGAATGAAATTAAGGGTATCACCTAGAGGTTTGTATTGGTTTAAGCATATGCTTGTAGATAAGCTGAGGAAATTTGTGTAGACTAGACCCTTTCTGGTTTGGGTCTGAACATTACTAGCAATGGGTGGTAAGGAAAAAAGTATAGTCGTTAATTTGGAGTTTACTTTTAAACTATCCATAAGGCAGTGCTTGTACTTGATTCTATTAGTGTTTATGTGGTATCAGGTGTGACTACCCAAGCTGTGGTTGGATGAGAGACAGGTGTTGGTGGCAATACAAGTTAATTGTACCTACCCGCCCACTCTGTGTCGTGCCAACACAACCATTTCTCAGGTCGCTGTGTTCCAGGCTATGAAGACAATTAAAATTTTTAAAAGAAGTGTCTTTCGAAAGTGGTTTTGAAAAACGGAAAATTCTTCATTTTCATAGCTGCCTCTAGCTTTACAGGTAATCGGTATCAGTAACTAATCCCAACTTTTCTCATTCTTAAAACCTAATGTTTTTTAATGCTCTGCCTATCTATGCCCTTCTCCAGTAGTCCAGTTTTTATCTCAACTGGGCCAAGAGGCCATCCAGCTCTGGGATCTATTAGGGTGTTCCCTGAATCACATCTGTGTATCTACAGAACAGCACAGAAAGATCCGTGAGCTGTACTCTAAGGGGGGAGTTTTCTAGCCCCCGTTAACCCAGTTCCCCTTCAGCATATAAGTGGACCCTGCCCTTGCAGTGTGGCTTCGTTTTGAACTATCTGTTTAAATTTTAAACTGCTTTCTGGAGTGTTCCCCTGGGTGTTGTAGAGAAAACTTTAATCTCATGGTTGTGCTGAGAGGCATGAAGGAGGTCCCGTGGTAGTTCCTTCTGACAGGGAAATAGATGCTGCCTCACAAAATAAGTTTGAATTTTACTCCCAAAGTCTCCAGGCAGTTCCCTCGTAGCTTAGCTAACAGGCACAGACAACACATTAAAAAACAACAGAAAACAAGTAAACAAATATAAAAAGAACTCTGTGGGAGCTGGATTTCTGCTACTGGCAACAAACTTTTCAGAATCTTACTTTTAAAGCTGCTTAATTATTTCAGACACTAATTTTTGATTTCCATCCTGAAGGACATTCACAAAGAGATTTAAAGTCTTCTGAACGAAAATTTACTGGGATGCCCAGGTTGTCGTGGTTTTCAGTCAGTAACCACTCGTTTAATAACATAGTAACCTGTTGACAAGAGACATAGTGGAAATGTCTGGCTCTAAATCAGTCAAAGGGCATAAGCCCAGAGAAGGAATGGAAGCTAAACTCCCCGGATCAATAGCCGCTGTAGGGTGTCTGTCACCTCTGCTGTGTGGCAGGAGGGGTGGTTGAAACCGAAAGACTTATTGATGCATTTTCAAACTTCAAATGTTCGGCTACTTGAAGATACTTAATGAGAGTTTTTAGAGTACTTGATTAGTGGTCCTGGCGTTAGTTAATGAGGCACTTGGAAAATCACAAAAGATTTTTGATTTTCACCCCCCTCCCACCCTGTGTATATTCATGGACTGATTTCTCCAAAGGATCTGAATTGTCTTGCATAAACCAGCGTGGGAAAGCCATGGGTAGGATAGTTTCTAGAGCTGCAAGAAAGCACCCTGAGCACCGGTTTACCCTTCCCTCTCTTCCGATGGAAGAGCTCTGTCCGTGCGAAGCAGCTGAGCGCAGGCAGTGTTGTGCTGACCCTGAAATGCAGCAGGACAGGGGCAGAGACCAGGGGAGAGGATGAAAGAATCTTTCATTATTGAAGTTACTGTGGGTTATCTGAATGGACTGGATTCTCTTTTACCCGTATCTGAGATTTGTGCTGTTCTTGCACATCACTGTATGCCTAACAGCTTTTGAGTGGTAGAATACCAAGTAAAAGCCATTGTAGAGGAGAAAGAACACAATAAAAAGTAAAACTGGATGGTCTGGAAAACCGTAGGACTTTTCTGTAGAGTAAGAACATGTTTCTCATCTAAATTAAGCAGATACCATTCGCTGTCTTTCACGGAGAAACATGAACTGAGGATGTCTCTGGTATTTGCTGCCTCTCCCCACTCAACAGGAATGTTTAGAAGAGGAAGTTCATTAGGAAAAGTAGGAGGACAGCAATAGAGTCTCTTGGTTACATAAAGGTGACCTGCAAATCAATTTGTCATTGTTTGAGGATACATACATAGTGCCCCCAGTAATAACCATTCTTTCAGCAGGTTATTATCCAGCCTTGCCTGGATCACTGCCCTCTCTTCGTAGACTGACGTCACACCAGCTCTGCTGGACCATGAGGCAAGCTAATAGGTCTTGCATTGAACTGCGTAGTTTGGTAAAGCATTCACTTTTCGCTGTGTTAAATACTTTTAAAAAGCTTTTTGGAGAGGAGTGTGCTTCATGGGAAAGAAACCCAGACTTCCCCCCCCACACACACACCTTGAAAAAGCTAAATACATGCCCTCCCATGTTTATGGCCTGCGTGACAAGGAGAATATTAGTAGGAACCTTAATAGACTTGTACAAGTGGCAGCCAGGAAGATACCTTCTTTGGGACTTGCCTGACATTGGATTGCCTTAGAAACGAAAGGGGAAGAGAGCTTTGTGGAAGGGAGGGTAAGCATTTTCAACAAATTTGTGTCAAATTAAACTGTTTAGAGTGAGCCTGAGAATCTGCTGGGCCAGATACATATGAAAATACATTTCCAAGGAAGAGGAATTATTTAGAGAAAAGCAACAAGCTGATCTCAGAAACAGGGTTTTGAAGCAGAGGAAAGTAACTGGACTGTTAAATCCTGAGGGGAAAAAACTGAGAATCTTGCCATCAATCTTTGCATATGTAGACAGATGTGAATAAACTTTTTTCTATGACAACATGGAAGACTTCTCTATCTGTCTGGCAAGTTATTCCAATGATAGAGGTGGCAAAGCAATGAAATAAATTAGTTGGGGAAACTGTGGGATATCCATGGTACGATAGCCTCAAGAATAGCCTGGGAACACATCTGTCTGGAATGCCATGACGTATATTTGATGCAGCCTTTGATCAGAGGGCCATACTGGATCATTTCTCAGTGTTTTATCCAATACTTTTTTTTTTTTTGTGTGTGTGTGTGTGTGACTGTGAACGCTAGAAGAATGTCAGAGTGAAGGGGGTGAGGGAAAAAAAAATTGGGGCAAAAGAACATCTGAGAAAAAAGATAGCATTTTAATTGAAAATACCAATTCAGATAAAGGTTCCACAGAGGACAGAGAAAGGATAGGTTTACAAATGTATCTGCAGTAACTGTAAAATATCTATACCTAGCTGTAAAAAAAGTCATAGTGTAGATAAATCTATTCATATGCAAGTATAATTGACTCTATATGATAAAGTACATATGTTAACTCATATTGGGATATACAGATTAAACCTTGAGAGAAGCAAGAATTTTGAGATGCAACTCAAATTATTTTTTTCTTAAATATTCAAAGTCTTCATGTTTCTTTTTGCTATTGCAAGACAAAAGTGTTGTATTGTTTTAGAAATCTCTGAAATAGTATATCTAGCAAGTATAATGTTTTTTTAAAGATGGAGTTCCAAAATTTTACTTATAACTTTGCTGTAATTTTTCCATAACTAAAAATACTGGTCTTCTGGTTACATCATATAGCTTTCATAGAAATGAAATTTGGCACCAAAGTGTGTCTGCATGTGAGCACAAATCTATTCCTCTTTTTCCATTTCAATCTCAAATTCACACTCCACAAACTGCAATCAGATTTTACACTGATTATAAATCTAGGTAACCCATGAATTACCTATGGATAGACCTGTATAAACAAGCAAATGGGATAATTCTGCCTAAGACTTCTGAGACAACCTAGTACAGGAATCCATATAGCCTTATTATTAATCCTTATCGTATATCTCCTTATGTATTAACAGAAAAAGTGAACTGTATTGGAATTTGCTGTGCCTCAAGCAAAGATTACTTCCACCTTCTTTGAAGGTGAATTTTCTATCTCTTTAATCCATCAGAATAGGATGCTCTGTGCATCTGAATTATTAGCAAATGCACTGTCAAAATTGAAGTCTTTATTTGCAAAAGTAATCTTTTAAATCCTAATGCTGGTAGGAACTGTAATTTCATACTTGTATCAGGGTTTTATATCTACATACAGTCCCAGGAGAAATAATAGTCACACTTTTTAAAAAATCTACACTAGTCCAATAAACACTAATGAGGTGGACATAGGCAATAGTATCAGCTCTTTATGGAGAAGCAATACATTATTCAGTATAGAAAAATGTTAATATTAATTTGGGTTTTTCAGTTTGGTTGTAAAGTTGTATTCAAACCCTCTGTAGGGGTATTGAGGTCGAGAAATGCTCATTATGTGTCCTTAAATAGCAATTTGTTACATTTACATGTGCAGGGGATGATGCTTTTGTACAAATTCTGAATTCCATACATAAAATATGAAACTATTACAAAGATATAGTGGCCAGCTTTACGGAGTTGAATTGCCTTGTAATTCTGAAATACAACAAAATGACACAGGGCATGCTATAAAAATCTTAATTTAGGAAAATGTGTATGTGAAAGTGATTTGATAGCAAATGGCAATTATTTTCTTCCATATTGCTATAGCCAAATTGGTAGGAGATGGATTTTGTTTTTATTCTCAGTACAAAGCGTTTGGAAAAAAAAAAAAAAAAATTTCTTGTCAGCTGAAACCTCGTCTGCAGAGTCCCAGCCTAAAGCAAGATTTTTACAGTCAAGTTTTAAATCCTTTGATCTATATGTGTTTGTAATGGAAATGCTAACATAACCTTAGCTGTTACAGGGCAAACAATATTGCAATAATAAATAATGAACAAAGTGGTTTAATAATTTGAAGCAAATCATGTCATGGGCCTGGCAAGATTTTATGACTACATTATATGGGCAGGAACCTATCAACGGACATGCTGCATAAATACCATAAATAGATGGACTAAAGATGTGTGTTCATGAAGCTGAAACCACAGTTTCCATGATCTGGGAGATAAAATGCTGTAGGAGAGTGTAAGAAATTGGGTGGAAGCCTTGGGCAAATCAAAAGACAGAACAAATGATCAATGTCTCAGTTTTTAATCAATGGCTATTATCTCTAGTGCTAATGATCTGTACGGGGCCCCACTAAATCTGCTGGGCTTCTGAATATGGATGTTTTGGTTAATGATCCGTTATGTGGCCTGTTGGTAAAACTTCTTTCCTTCTAGTTGCAAAATATTACATATATATTTTTTTTCTTTTCAGTACTGTGCATAACCTGACTGATTTTTTTTTTTTTTTTCCCCTCTTTATAGCTTAAGTAACAAATAGGAATTTCCCTAGCATGGTTTGGATCTGGTTCAGTCAGGCTAGCACCTTCTTTCTGCCAGTCACTTGTACTCGCTGTGTGCTTCTAAAACGGTGCAACAACTCGCAGAGTAGGATATGGCTGATTAATTTACTCCTTCCTGATCTCTGATACCAAGAACGAGTTTCTGGAGTTAGAGCTTGAAGGACATCTGTTTTCTTTCAAAAGGCGAAGTGCTTGATCCTGGGTTAACTCTTTTCTTTGGCTTAGATCAACAGCAGCATGCGATGAGGGCAATGACCACAGGCATGCCCTGAGTTACTTGGGTTTTAGAGCTGAGAAGGGTGTCTATTTTGGAGTTAAAGAGCAGGCAGGATGGGAGAAATAGCCCCAGCTCGGTGCACTGCCGGTACGGCTCCTTCTGCCCAGAGCAGGGGAAGGGAGCAAAAGAACCATGAACCCATTGCACCAGCCCCATCTTAGTCAGGGAAAGGTCTCCGCTTCGGCAGTTTTTTCGAAGGGATTGTTAAATGGCAGAAATAAGACTCTTTAGGTGGTAGTTCAGTCCTAGGGAGACTTTATATATGAACAGAAGTCCCGTCGTCATACTGCAGTGGCTGTGTAGCAGGGGTCACAAGAAGTGCTGATAAGGCTGAGATTTTGGAAAGATTGTACTTCTTTCAGGTTTCTCTGAGCAAACACAGTATTTAGAAGGTGGAGGTTTAAGCGATCACAAACTGTGTTTATTTTTGTCTGCACAGGATTTGGTTTTAAGGGCTCGCGTCGCAGCTGGCATTCAGAAATGTCCTGGTAGCGTACAACAGCTCTTTCCAAATTCATGGCATGATTTTCTTCTACTTTTGACATACAGGCACAAGCGAGTCATTATGCTAGTGTTAATGCATTCATTTTACAGCCAGCTGACAATTCTGCAGACCATACTGATGGCAATAGGATTGTCAGGCTGATGGGCAGTCAGAAATGAGAATGGCAAGAGAATGATCCAGCGTAGTCTGTGAAGCTAGGGGTAATGTTATGGGGTCAGACTACCCGAAGTCCATTTGCAAAACACCCATCATCCTTGGAGTCTTGCATCCAGAAAGATCATGAAATTTGTCTCGCAGTCCATGAATTTGTCTATTGCTCCAATAATGTCTTTCTCCGACTGTAGCCCTTCAGGTAACAAGGCTCCAGTTTGGTTGAAACTCTGAGATAGGAAACTGGTTTGGGATCATCTCAGTACATGTAGTTTTCTGGCCAAATTTTTAGTTTTTAGAGATCCTACTTTACTCGTTTGTGACAAAGAGGATGTATTGCCCTAATACATAAAAAGAATCATATTATTATTACTATTAACCCGTCTCCATATTGTTACTATTATTCTTAATCTGTCTCCATGCTTTAGACGTTCTTTGAGAGATTGCCCTTTGTCTGTTTTCAAGGCAGCCAAATTAGGGCACTCTGATTTTATACTATTTAATATTCCCCTCTTAATTCATCTACTTACAGAAAAGCACGGCAGATGTTCTTTAAACTCTAGGGAAGGCTCTGTGAGCCTTTACCGGGAAATTTGCGCTCACACCCTGTCACACAAGAGGAAAGGGATCTTTTTGCTGGAGCTTTCCTAAAGACAGCATACACAATGCTAAAGCTTCTTGATATAAGAAAATACTTTCCCACGATTTCAGGTCTTGATTTTTTTTGGGGGGAAGGAGGGTTATAAACATGTGGATGCTAAAACTTACATATATTCTCCAAACTTCTTACTCACGTTTAGGCAAGGTAAAGGCAGAAACTTATCCTCTAATATGATTCTGTACTCTGCACTGTATATTAACACTCTGGATTCAACTAAAATTTTCTGTCATTGTAGTTTAGCTAGCTTTAATGATTTAGGATCCTATTAACACAGAACACAGTTTTTTTTCCCATCTCAGGTCATAGCAGTTTAAATCTACTAAGTCACGTCTGTTATATATTACAAGGAATGCAAGGATAGCCCCGCATGCAAGATAATTTCAATAATGGGCTGTTGGTTTTACAATTCATTGGCAAATTTGAAGATATACACTGTTTAGGCCACACTGAAGGACTGTGTTGTATCTTTATAGTTCTTTGTTACTAACTGGTTGCTGTTTCTGGTACCCATCATTGGTTTATACTCCAGTGTTTGACAGCTTCTCTTCTTGTTTCTCTTTTGTGCAGCTCTTGTGTGGTCTAGAGCATGATTAACTTTGTTCTGTGCTCAAAATTACTTGGAATATTACCTTAGGTTCTGCATTGTTATTAGAGATACCTAATTTTGTGCTTTTCAGTGATTAATTCAGCTAAAGTGACTTTGCCAAGACCTTTTGCAGGAATTGGCAATCAGACTGCAATTCCTCCACCCCTAAACCTTTCAGAAGCTCCTCTCCCTCAAACTGTTTTCAGTAAATGAGACTGTATTATACAGTACATAAAAAGTGTGCTGCAGTTAACATTTTTCAGAGTGGGAAGGAGGGCAAGGTTAAAAAAGAGAAAGAAAATGGAAAACAAATGGAAAGTTATACAATTTTCCTTTTTTTTCCCCAAAATATGAAATTCAAGCTTCAAGGCTTCTCTAAGAGAAAATTTAAATAGAAAAAGTACCCCAATCCAAGCTTGCGTCTATAGATACTTGATATTACAAGCAGTTGATGCCAAGGATTCTGGGAAGTCTTTCTTTTGTCTTATTCTGACAGAAGGCAGATGCTTATACTTCCTTGTAAAGTTCAAGGAAGTTCCTTGTAAAGTTCCTTGTACCACAGACACTAGATAGAGTGCCAGCATGAATTGATGAAAATTAATGTTGAGCATTTTATCAAATGGGCTATGAAGACATCATATAAATTATTTTTCTTTTGATTAGGTGTTTTCTATTTATTTTCTGTTTCTTAATAATAACAACTCTACTCCCTCTTCTGTATTGGGGGGCGGGGGGGGAAGAAGAAAAAAATACTCTATTGTCGGGGTAGAAATCTGCCTGATAGCTGAATTTGACACTTTGAAATGCTGTAATTTTGACAGAAGAACAAAGACGGGCATTGGAAATGAGGTGTTATTTCCCTTTTCAGACACAGTTTTAAGTAAAGCTTGGTAAGGGGAAGGTTGTTTGTGTGACATACCTCACAGAAACAAGCGATAAGAACTATATTAATACCAAGATGTTTAACTCCCATACTGTAACAGCATGCCTGTGCAACATATTTCCATTTGAAGTGGCAGGATCTGTTTATGTGCTGCGTAAAACACAGTAATATCTCTTGCGAACTTTCAGAATAGTTTATCTGTACATTCTGCAGCGCTTGTAAACATCTGAGGATGACAGCCATGGATCAGGCACACAGGGTGTTAGGTATGATGAGGTTGTAAGTGGGGAAAAAAGGAAAAGTAAGAGTAAGGAAGAACTGACTGCATTTGGAGGGCCTATTGTGTCTCTAAAAGCCTGGTGTGGTGATGTCCGTGTTCCCGGGAAGGAGAAACCCTGTTGTATGCTCTGTCTGCTTCTCTTCCACTGGCTTCACAGAGCTCCGAAAGCTTGGCTGAAGGCAGGCACATGTACAGCACAACAGTGTGTAACTGCTCTGGTTTTGACCTATCTGCCCCGTTGCCATCTCTGTTCTTCCCATGCTTTGCGGTTTCCAACAGTATTTAATTTGGATTTCACACCTGTGAGGTTTGAACTGTTTATATCATCTGGTTCTCTGCTGCCGCCTATCTTTCCCCTGCCTTTGCAGCTCTTCCCTTCTTGCCTCTTGTGGTGCACAGAAATCATCAGGTTTTATGTTGTGATTTTTTTCCATCTTGCTTTATCTCAGGGAAATATGTTCTGTAGGAGGGAAAGTGTCCTGAAAGACTGGAGAAGCAGAGGTTGGAAAGTAAGCAGTGGAATGAAGGGGAGGGAAATAAGAAGGAAATCTGAGACTCCTTTTCGTCAATAAAAAATAATCCTTCACTTTTTTTTTTATTTCTTGAACACTATTATCTAAAGAATAAATGCCAATTTCCAGATTTTGTTTATCTTGCTAATACATTTATTTCAGAATTAATTTGGGAGGTAGCTGGAATGATTATTATTTAATTGCAACCTTTTGCCGTGGGGGAGGAGGAAGACAGAATTATGGCTAGCCAAGATTTTTTTTTTTGGTGTGTTTAGTGTTGGTTGGGGTTTTTTTAAGGGTAAGCACTACAGTCTTTCTTTTTATCTTGTCAATCACGTGTAATTAGTACTTTCTGGGCACAGAGAATTTTCACTGTCATGTAGATTGATTGGAAAAAGGCATGTTCTCTAAGGCCTCAGTTCTTCTCCTGATGAATTAAATAGTCTTGCTATTCAAGTTAGTAAGAGCAGGCTTTGACACATATTACATATGTATACTTTCTGCAGTGTTTGGAAGGCTACTTTGACTTTCATGGGATTTAGATCCCACTCATCATGCCTGCTATCATAAACATAAGTGATCCCTTATAATAAAACATTTGGCAGTATTTACCATCAGAAATGCCTCTTTGCAGAATATACGCTATTTTCTGCCTTCTGCAGGCTATCGCTCTAAATTTGTATTTAATTGGCACCTACGCCCTTTTGAAACTGGCGTTCCACCTTGTGTGTGGGCTAAGTGCCATGCTGACAGATGGACATCAGTGCTGGTATGCTAGAGAGCCAGTTTTCGCATTGCATGTAAGCCTGAGTGGCTACGTTTTCCTTTGCAGACAGTCAATTTGAAAATCTTAAAAGGGCTTTCATGTCTAAGGTGAAAAGGATGCACCAGTGCTTTCCAACTCCAAAGCTGGAGAGTAGGAAAAAGTACTGCGGCAGTATGAAACAGATGTTTAGCTCTGGTTAACCGGGGCTGCTGTTCAGAGGGAGGATTATCTTCATCTCCACCCTCGATTAGCTCTCCACAGGGCACATTCTGACTTTTTAGTGACATTATTTCCATCGCGAAGCCAACTTTCTTGTGGAATACCTCTGCTGAATACAGAAATCTGACGTGTCCTGTGTCCCGTATAAGAGTCTATTATTTCTGCTCTATAGCAGCTTTATCGAGACAGCTTTGGTGAAAAAGCGTCATTGAAATGGCTATTTAACTCCTCAGAGAAGCAGCTAAGATGTTAAGAAAAAGAAAAGGAATCAGTAAATATTCTACCTTATTATTCTGCAGCATTTAATACACGTTTCAATACTTCCTGTTCAGCGTTCCTTTTCCTTTCTTCAGGTAAGTAGCTGCTAAGATATAGACATAATAAAAGCTAAACTGTGTGAGAGAGGGGTTTTCATCCTTTTGCTAATGCAAGTACAGACTTTAAATCTCAACCTGAATACTCCTTACAGATTGACAAGGGGTGCATTATTCTAAGTCAGTCCGTATTATGCATGAAGAGTGCCCCAGCTGTGTCACTGCTGAGGTTAAAAGGTGTTAGTGCTTGCATCTTTTAAATGAGCATAGTAAATGAAAGTGAACAATTAAGTAAGAAATTTGGCTTGCTATCTCTGCATGCTGTGTTTTATTGTGGTGTTGCCAGCTTCTCTGAATGAAAATACAAGAGCAAATTAAACGGCTTTATGAACTCGCAGGAGGAGCAGTTGTTCTAGTGGCTTTCATACAAATGTCTAATTAATTCTTGAAGTAACCCAAATTGTTCTTTTGTGATCTGTGAATGGGAATTTGTGAGGAACCTGTGCAGATGAAACTAAGTGAAAGGAGAGCTGGGATTTAATGATTAGCTGGCAGTTTGCAGTTGCTGGGTCCAGAAAATTTTAGTTATCTTTCTCATTAATATTACATTACGAAGTTAATGAAACATTTGGATGAATATGTTATAAGTAATAAGGCATTAATGTTATTTTTCAAGCAGTCAGTTATGCTAATGGGCATCTGTCATTTTTTCATCAGTATTGGAGTTACATGTGAAAATCCTAAAATAAAGGTATATCGCAATTAAAAAAACAAAATTTGACAAAATTCTACATTTGCTAGTAGCAGTGGACTTAAACTATTTTATTAATGGAAAGACTGTTGCTTTAGGAGCAAAGTTCATGACTGTATAACTTTTGCTTCCTTCCTCTAGACATTTTAGAAAGACCCCGTTTAAAATTCTCAAACAATGTGTTCTTTTTGTTTCATGCCAGACCGGTATGAAATAAAAAATTCCTTTGAAAGTGTGTATAAAATATTCATTATTCATAGTCAAATACATACCGACTTCAAAGCATGTACTGAAATTACTGAATTATCAAAAATTATTTTAATGGAAATAGTATTCCTATTTACTACCCTAATGCTACCAACTTACTCCTCTGGAGAAAAGTGAATTAATATCATGGTGTCAAACCAACAGCACCTTCACAGCTAATATTAATGCAAACTGTCCTTTTTTTTAAAAGGAAATTTGATATGTGTAGTATCAAGCATTTTTAATGAGGAAGTGCTGTTCTGTTACACATTGAAACAGTCAAAGTTAACTGATTTCAGTAACAGTTGATGAAGTTGTTCTCTACATCATTTGGAACACGGCACTCCAGGAATTATTATTTTGGTTATTGTTTCATTAACAGTTCTTTTTATAGAGGAGGATGGAGTCAGACAAAGGACAAAATACAAATAGTGGAGGAAAGCTTGACCAGGATGCATCAAAGTATCTTCTAATGTGCAGGCAGCTATAGGTGTGAAATAACACCTATTCCTCTCCAGTAAGGACACTGAAAGGGACTGTGTATTTGTTTGGAGAGGGAAGAGCTTGCTTTCTTCATCCTCCGTTAAATCTGCAATACCTTATGATTTCTCCTCTACTATATTTTTATTTTAAATTTTTCCTTTTTAACTAAGAATTTGTTTGCAAACCCTTCAATTCTGTGATTCTGCCACTGTCTTCTTTTGGACCAGGCTTCACTGATTAAGCATAACTTATATGTGTGAGTTTGTTTACTTAGCAATGTTTTTCCTCTAAAACCTCTGCATATGCTTGTCCTTACAGTAACTTAGCTGAAGACCAAGTTAAGCTCATCATAGCTTTAAATGACTCTGATTTATCTTGCTGTTTTCATAGTGGACAAATTATTTAGCTCCACGTTGTGTGATTTGATAGCTGAGAAACATGGAACTGGGCTATGTTTCCCCAGCTCTGCAAAGCTTTATCTAGCTGACCCTTAAAATGGAAGTGATTTCTTGTAAAAGCTAATCTCCCCACTTTACTGAGGTTTAAAATAAGCCCCTCAACTCCTTCATTCTTGTCAAAAGCTGTAGCAAACAATTCCTTTTCATTTTCAAAAAGTGCGCTCTGGAATAACCACCTAAAATAATATCCAGCCATAACGAAAGTAAACAAGAAGTCTTTTTAAAAAAAGACAAGATCTTGGGATCTTTGGGAGAAAAAACTCTTACTTCCACTGCATGCGTTGCAGTCGAAAAGGTCCAGGAGAAACATCTGAATGTTACTAAAATACAGTAAAATCCATAATGGATAAGCTAATGTTGTACGCTATTGTGATTTGCAGTAGTAATCATTCGTGAATTGATACTGATAGCATTGCTCTCAGAAATAACAGGAGATGGGCAGTACCTTGGTTTCATCAGAAGCAATGTACACCAAGGTGGATGTCTTCTACTGTAACAGATTATCACTAGTCAGCTGAATTCATACCTGATACAACTCCTCATCTAATATGTTAAGTCAGGGTAACCTGTACTACAGCTGTAATTGTAACTCAAAAATTGCTTCTTCTCTGACCTTAAGGTATTTATAGTCAGTAAATTCACAGCATGTCATATGAAGGTCAGGATTTCATGTGCGTGTGATGAATATTAACTTGCATCCCAGTGGAGCATTTGCAAGTGAGAGACTTGCAAACTTACATAAAAAGAATATGAGAGCTCAACGGGAAGGAGTAACGCCAAGTCTGTAAATTGTATTTTAATACAAGAGCAGACTTTACTTTTACATACCAAACAACAACTGATGGATATTGTATGGCCACCTGCCTGTTGATAATAGTGTTCCTCTGAAACATCTGCAGGAGAAAGAACAGTCTGTTTCCTGACTCTCATAAATCTGCTGTTAAAAATATGTATGAATAAGCGTATTTTATAATGAGTCATTCCAAGAACTGAAGATGCTGACAGTATGAGGGACACTTGGCAGATTATAATGATGCCTAATTTATTGTATCTGACAGCATGGAAATCTTTCCAGGTTGTAGAAGTGAGTGTCAGAAATATGAAATAATGAAGAGCACTACTTAGCCTACTTATATAGGCTTATAAGGCATAAGCTGTGCTGTTGGGATATGCCGTCGTAACTCATAGGCCAGCAAATAAGACTGGCATATGTAAGTCTGATGAGAGTTTGGATCAACTCCCATATATACAGATAAAGTTAGTAGAGATATATGCATAAATTTCTATTTTATACATTTATTAGACATTATATGTGTATATATATTTAATAGAGGCAATAGCCCCTTGTCAGATTGTCACTCTAGCAGTACGCTAAAGTTTCCGAGAGTCCAGAGCAGAGTCGTATGCTTTAATACAGTCAATATTAGTTCAGTCATCCTTTGCCAAGTACAACCATATGTGGTATAACTAATTCCATGTAACCCCTTCAGCTTTCTGTCACAGTTATTGCTAATGCACTATATTATTTTCCCAGACCCGTGACTTGCCTCTGATCTCCCACAGGGCCGTAAATGACAGCTCAGTAAAGACGCTTAATGCCTTCCATAGCTGCACGTCAGCTGTGATGCACTGTTTTGCACCTTCATTCAGTAACGGTGGTGGTGCTCCATAGCAACGTCAGCTTCCCAGCTGTGTGGAGGTCTGCCGTGGGGAGGCCTACTGGGAGCTATCAGAGCCTATGGAAAATCTCCAGGAAAGATGCAAGGTGCAGCGGGCACAAAGCACGGGTGAGAGAAGCTCTGCTGCTGCCTATGCCTGAGCACCGTAATCACTGCTAAGCCCTCATGAATATGCTCAAGTGTTGCCAACGGCGCGCCTTTTGACAAAACACTCTTTCCTATTGATTGGAAGCCGAGGACAAATATTAATTTAGAATGTAATCAGAGGTATAGCCCGGAGTCGCTACTGTGCATGACAACTGTGAGATTTGAGGGAAAGATTTCCTTATGCAAATGAAAGGGTGATAACCTGCATACAGAGGGATTTTGGAGCAAATTTGGACCAACTGCTTCTGAAAATCCCCGCGAGAGGAGAGGAATCCTACCCCCTTCCACCACCTTTGAAACCTGCCCTGTGTCACGTACAAGTACGGTACTTCTTGAATGAACAAAAGGTAGAATTCAGTGAAAATCTCAAATGGAGTTCTGCCTGATTACCGTGAAATCACAGGTTGTATAGAAGTTTGAATTAAAGAAACTAACCTCTATGAATCAAGTCTTAAGACTTGCTTAGTCTTGTTTAGTCTCAGGCTTGTTTATGACTTGCTCGACAAGGCTTCGTCACAAATCTGTGCTTACCACTTCTGAAATTTTTAAATGGTAACTTAAGCGTAATAGCATGCTTCAGAGTAATTTAAGACTTCAATGTCGTGTAAGTATTAACATCAAGAACAGCTTTTAGGCTTTTTTCTTTCCAAATTCAGGTTAGCCCTGACTAGGCGAATGCAGACTTTTCAGAAATAATGTTATGTGGCATTTTATAATTACAAAACTCCACAACTTGTTGGCTTGTTCTGTCCATGCAATTTTGCCCCCCACGGCCCCCCCCCCCAAGTTGTTGTTTCCTGTTAGTCAGCCCTGATGTTTGAAATCATACAAAAAACAAGCAAGTGAAAACCCTGACATAGAAATACTAGGAAAGACATCCACTGTAGAGCAGCCAATAGGCAGCTTTTTGGTGATTATCAGGCTCTGCAGATGAAGACTTAAAAGTGGCATCTTCATTTAAAATTTGCATTTGTGGTTTTAATGTCTTTCATTTTCTGTACTTTTTTTCATTTCTTTATGCTGAACTTATGTTATACAGGGAATTTGCGGGGGTGTTTTCCTCTTCTCCAATTTTATGATCATTTCATGTTGTCTTATTGCAGCTAGACTGCAACTCACGAGGGATACTGAGACAAAACAGATTGAACGAAACATTACTTTTTTTTTTTTTTAAATATCTAGAATGTTTCATCTATCTGGAGGGCTATAGCTTGTGATAACAAACGCAAACCCAAGTATTTTTTTTGGAAGAAGTTGTTTCCCATCGGGAAAACCAAAAATAATGTAGTCAATATCAATGCTTTCTTGCTTCCTGGTCTGCAGCTGTGGAGACAGAGTGGCGCAGGGACACCTGCTTTACTACCTCCATTTATAGATCTGAGGCGACATCAGTGCAAAGTGCTTCAGCCTTCCTTTTACACTGAAAGCAGCAGGAGGGTGATTAACAAAAACTGACCGTACTGTCCTTTAGATCCACCTGCTAGGGAATAGACAAGATTTGTGTTAGAAGTAGATGAACAAAGCGTTTGAAAAGATCTGAAGTGTAGATGTTTCACGCTTCTCATACGAGGCTTTACAAAACGCCTGAACGGCATCGTGATGCCTCTGGTCACACCGAGCAGCACCTCGACCTGCCTGTGCTGACATGCCAGCTTCTCGCTGCACCATCCATACCAGCCTTCAGGCATCGGGAGCCAGCAACTAAATGGTTTTTCTGCCTATAAGGACCACCAAAATAAACAAATACGGCTTTGGTTCCTGGAATCTGATATTTAAGTACTACATTTATGAAATGCAAAGGAATTGCTTCTTGTACTATGCAGACCATATTGGCAAATGCAAATGCTGCGATGGCCAAAACGGATTAAAACATCAGCTAAATAAATTCAGGAAAAGAAAAATCTGTACCAAAAATAAAGAGTAAAGATGCAGGTTTGACCTCAGACTTGGCAACCTCCTCAGCCAGCAACTGCCAGGAGCTGGGCACTTCTGTGTATCTGCACTGTTCTCGTCCCTTGCTGTCCTCAGTGACTGATGTGCTCAGAGAGGATACTCAGAGAAAACACTGGTTTGACACATTCTAGTTATTTTATGGTTTTATGTATATACGGTTTTTTACTCTGTTTCTCCCCTCTTCTTTTGCAATTATATAGCTGTTGATGGACTATGCGGGCCAATACAATTTGGAGTATTACCATTAGTTTGTATAGGCATCGAATCTGTCCCCCCTGAGGTTGTCATTTCAGTATCTGGTGGCTTTCACCATTGCTGGTTATTACCCAGAGGATTAAAGTTTTAATCCGAGGCAAAGAAATTTGCTGAGCAGAAATAGTTGTAGAGCACAAGTTTAAATGCCTTGCTGAACTGGTGTTCCACCATATATATACACACACAATTCTTCTTAGATTGTTAGAGGAATAACTAACAGATTTTAATATGTAACCCAACTTTGAAATTCCATAGCAACAGTAAATCTATAGGCTAATACTCCCTGCTTATGCAAAAGGCCCCGAACAAGGGCTTGTCCTCACTGGGTTTCTTATATTCTGAATGCTCTCCATTGACTTTGTGTTGTCAAGCAAAAGTTTGCAGGATCAGGGCCTTGGTTCAGCATTTGGCCAGAAGTGTTTAGTGACCTTCTGCACCAGTAGTTTTGTTTTGCAAGGGCTGACATGAATTTTACTTCTCTTGACGTGTGCAGATTAAGGTGTTCTTTGCTTCATCACCCATGAGAAGTAGCATCCTGAGCAAAGGATATTGACTCAGCAATTTTAAGGGCATTGGAGGTCTTAGTAGCAACATAAATTTTGCCACCTGTTTTGCTGGCTAATTTAAGATGCCAGGCTAAGTGAGACAGTAACACTAGACAGAGAGAGAGAACCCTTTTGTTGTGAAGTAGTTTACTTTAGCCACTTGGCAGGTTGCTTTGTCTGTCTGGATTTGGCTCCTATAAAGAATACCTTACAGCCTTTGTACAGGAGTACTTAATAAAGAGAAAAAATTGTCAGATTTGACAAAAACACCCTAACCCAATCCAAAGTCTTCACATTTGAGGACCAACGGCTTAGAAACAAGCAGAATTTGTATGGAACACTGGTTTTATACTTGTGTACTCTTAAAGTGGTTCTGTTTGTATTTGGGGGGTGGGGTTAGGAGATTTTTTTTTAATATACTGCTGTTAAATCTTAGCTCTTTTGCATAAGCTGCTACATAACACTTTTTAAAAAAAAAATATATATGGGTAAGATTTTGATGTGACCTTATCACTCAGCATACGGCAATACAGATGGAGAGTGAAGTCACAGATGAGTGACAATGAGGAAAAGACTGGGAATGAGCAAAAAGCCTTCGATATGCAGAGAAGGGAGGAGAAAACAGTCTGGTTTAACAGCTTTCTGGTGGACTCCCTTGCAGACTGAATGTCAGAAATAGCTTTCTAGAAGTGCTGAGAACAGTTTTATTTCCTGCCAGTTTCTAATTATACTAAAATGTTAACTAGGTATCCATAGCGGGAAGGGTTCTGCCATCCTGGATTAGTCATCTTCAGTTAGACTTGCACTATAAGCTCTAACAGCTTGACCAAGTAGTCTGGCGGGAGCAAAGATTATCTCCATAAGGTGAACTCCACCTGTAAAAGGTGGTGAGTCACGTACCTGAAGGTAACTGCATTTCTTTGTTGGTTAGAGACACTTAACATTAAGGTTAGTGAAAAGCCACTCTTGTGCTCAAAGAAATGCAGAAGATGGGTTTCAAGCTCTGTAACCTTAACTGAAAATTCCATGCCTATGAAATTTTTTTGCCATGATGTAGGCACTGATACACATTTGTGTTGAGTTTCTTTTTTTTTTTGTTCGGTTGGTTGGTTGGAGTTTTTGTTTGGTTGTTATTTTGTTGCTGTTTGGTTTTTTGTAGAGAGAAAACAGAATTTTCAAGAGTGGGTGAACTTAAATGAATTAATACTTTTAGGAATAGGAATCTGCTTCAGCAAAAATACCTGTACAAGAAGCATGAGGTTTTATTGAAATTAAAGTCTTCACCAAGGATACGCATAGATCGAATTTGAATGACAAGTTTATAATATCTCAACAATCTGAAAAGTTGTGGCTGGAGCTCACAGATTGGGACTGGTATGTGGAAGATGCAAGAACTCGTACTTTATTTTCCTATATCCCAAAAACACTTTGCGTGCTGTGGAGGGCAGGAGGATAAACTTCATCAAAAAGTGGCGTTGATTTATTTCTAACAGATATTTGAAGTCCAAGAGCTATATAGCAAAATGAGATTGGTTTTATACTCTGATCAGCTTTGCTGAGTAGCCAAGACATGAGAATGCATAATCAGCAATCAGTTGGCTACTTTGTATTATTTGTTACTGTCTCTCAAATACTATATCCAAACTGCTTCCTTCACAGCTGCCAAAGTGTCCTACTTCCCTCCACCACATTCTACGACGTACACCACGTTTGCAAAGTACAGTATTCTGCAGCTTTCAGTGCATCTGAAATGTAGATGTGCTGTCAAATTAACTGCAAGTAGTAATAGTCTCCAGTGGTATAATGCAGGGATTACCTGCCTGGTCTCTTACTCCAGTTTGTTAGTTGGTAAGAATGCTTTCCATTTCAAGCTGAGACTTCAGCTTTCCAGTATGCAGCACTGTAACGCTGCAAACCACATGCTGCCCAATCATTTTAGGTTGAACTTCTTGTAGAATAAATGGGTACCGGTTGTGCTTATTGCCAAAGAAGGCTGTTTTTTCTCTTACTGTGTTAATTCTATTCTCCATCAGCAGTTCCCTTTTTATTTTCTCATTCTGTGGTTTTTTGCTTGTTACTCTTTTCTTTCCACATGACTGCATTCCACATATGAGATCTCTCTGCATATGAGAGAGTCATGTCATTATTTACCCCAAATAAAAGGCTGTATCTGCAATACTTCTGGGAAATAAAAGTAAAAACTAAACAGTCATTTCCTGCTTGTCTCTTGCATTTCCGAGGGAGTACAAACTCTGTACCAGCCTGACTGAATGAGTAGGAATGCTGCAGGAAGGAGCCAAGTCTTCCACCGCCTGTGCAAAGGGTGGACCTCATCTGAGAACTGGCCTTGCAGTGGGTTTTGCTTTCTCTGCTTCGATGTGTAGGGAAGGTCAGGCTTCTATCATGGGCTACGAAATGACTGAAGCAACCTATTACAAGAGGTTTCATTGCAATGCAAATAAATTTCTATTCACTGCTTTATAGATCACCTTCAATTTATCCTTAATCTCTGACTTACTTTCTGCGCTCTCCGCTTTAATTTTCAGATTGCGTTGTTTACTGAAATGAGATAAGGTAGTCTGAATGGTGCCAAGAAGAATAATTACCAAGTTCTGAAAGAGAATTGTGAATTATGCAGGAAGGAGGAAAAAATGGGAAGAAAGAGCGTAACTTTATCCTTTTTATTTTTAATGTCATCACGCTGACTCTCGAATACAGCAGCTAATAGATGTAGTTCACATTGGTTCATACTATATATATATATATAAAACTGGCAATGAATGTGAAATAAATAAAAGATTGATGGGAAATGTCACCTTAGATTCAATAGGTCAGATTCTCAGCTGGTGTAAAATGAAGCTTTGTAGATTTCCACCTGTTTAAGGTCAGGCCTAATATATTTGCAAATGGCTATCCTATATTGCTATTTTATACAGCCGTATAACTTTCTGTCTGCTTTTTATTACATTCCAAATTCTTCCTCAATTGATGCACATCTAAAAATCTATTAAAGATCAGCAGTGGAACAATATAAAACCTCCACTGTAACATTATGGATGTAAATGAAATCTTCATATCAAGTTGTTTAAAAAAAAAAAAAAGTTGAAAAAATAATTCCTGTGATTCTACATTAACTTCATTCACTCAGGGGAAGTTTGTGCAACACCTTTGTGTTGTAGTTCTAGCTAGAAGTCTGCAGGCATGCCATGTGATCCATGGGGTTTTTGGGATGTCTCTTTCCGTGTTCATTTTAAACGAATATATGTGCCAAGCTATTAATATTGCAGAAATTTAAATTCATTTTTTCCCCCTCTCTATGTGACATTGTAAGAATTGGAAAGTTGGGGGTTTTCTACATTCAGATGTGCATGAATCACAAAATACAGGAAGCAGTTAATTGGCCACATTAAAATAAAACAATTTAAAAAAAATAAAATAAAATAACTTGCGAACTGCAGGGCTAAATTTTTCTCTGAGTGATTACATGTGGAAATAACACTGCCCCTTATTTTGCTGAATAAACTAAAGACTATTGTTTAAATGATCTTTAATGCCCTTCTAAATCTTTACTTTAGTGGCCTTCTGCTATGTATAACGACTCTGACCTTCCTGACTTTTCTCATGGTATGAGGTACTATCCAATATGCACAGAACCAGCAGGAGACTATCCTTAAAGGAGCCCCAGTGAGATGCTTTATTTTGTCCTCCCCGCCCCACCTTCTTCTCTAGTTTAAAGTGGTAACAAGCTCTTTTCCGAAGCATCATTCCTCGTGTCAGTGTAGGATATTCCCCGACTGGAATGCTGGAAGTCCTATTATAGCATAATACCCCAGATTACTTGAATTTTTAAACTGAGTCCCTCTATAATATGAGCTGCACTTCCATTAAAAATAGTTGTTTAAAATTAGTTTTGTTGTCTTACCACACGCAGGTTGCTATTAAGCTTTCAGAAATGAGTTCTGCGAGTTGTATCTAATAATGTGGCGCTCAATACTAAACTCTTGTATTTTAGGGTACATTTCATTATTATTAAATTTTATGTCCTCTCTCTGAAGCTTAAAACCTCTCTTGTGTTTCATTGCTTTTGAAATGGAATGATAAAATTTTAATCTAAATTTTATAACGGAAATCTCAACTGTTGCTCCAGGGGCTTGAGGAGCATGCAGAAAGAGCCTTCACATGGGCCCTTTCAGAGAAGCATTCTTAAGAAAGTATTTATCGGGGTGCTAAACTATTAGGATTTCCTCATTGTGAGTTGTGGTTTTGGTGGCTTTTTTTTTTTTTATAAAGGTGACAGTATTTACATTTCCATTAGCTAATTCTTTGTGTTGCACAGATCAATTTCTGAGACTTTCCTTCAGAAGCCAGCAGTAGATGTTCTTTTGTGTAATCTGTCTGTAGCAGGGCAGCTAAAGGCATATCCCAGGCTAAGACGTTGTTCAGTAATGTCAAATGAATCCCTGGAGTCCTACTCTCTGTCATATTATTTTCTGCAAATGCTGACACAAATGAAGTGAAGCATTTATTTATATTCACATACCTATTATTATGGTAATAGAATTGTTATTGTAGTATCAATATGAGAATTTAAATATATGGGGTGTAACTTTATGGTCCTTTTCTAGGATTACATCACCATTTTTTCCCAAAATTGAAATGGAAACTCGGATGGAGTTAAGAAGTAGTATAACTTGTTTCTGCATGAATAAGGTAACAGTTCAAGAGATTAAAATAGTCATACCTTAGGTGAAGGGCTCTATTTAACTGCTTCCTGCATCTATATAAGTGAAATATATCCAGTAATACACAACAAGCTATGTGACTACAAAGGATACCTTAGACTGCCAATGCGTTGTGAGGCAGAAAGAGAATACAAGTTTTCTTCATTCCCCAGAGAAAAGCGAGTATCCATTGTGAGCTCCATTTATTGAAGTGCACTATTGCACTCATAAAATGCTTTTTGGTTACAGTTCAAACAGTGGAGAGAGTAATTTAACCCCTAGCTTGCAGAAACATCCAAACATTTAGAATTCCCATTTCAATTAAATGTTGGAACATATAAAGTAACACCTTCACTTATAAGGGAAATCAGATTTAATTTCAATCACCTAGTTGACCAAAAAATGTCTTGTTTGTGTGTCTCAGCTCAGACCCTTTGCTGATCCGTGTATGTATGTATATATGTATGTATATAGATGTAGTTGTGATCTATTGGTTGTGAACTTCTTTTTAATCTTCTTTAAAAAAATCTGATTATAAAAAGAACAGAGGCCCCTAACTGGTTCTTTATTTCAGTTGTTTTTGCAAAAAAAATTGAGAAAAGTATGTTTTAGAACTTATAACTTACTTTTGTGCTACTGTTCTACGCTGACTCCTGTTTAGTCTTGCGTATCCATGGAATTAGCTATGCCAGGTCTTTTAAGTATAGCTAAGTGCTGTGAATTTTTTTTTTCCCTTTTCAGTTTCCACTTCCCTACTTGCCCATTGTGTTAAGAAGAATGGTCTGAAAACTGTTCTGATTTAGGGCTGCTAAATGCTTGATATCTTTTCTGTCCTTTCTTAATGATAGTTTAGTTTTATGTTTCTTGCTCCTGGTTGTTTGGCTGTCATCCACCCTTCATTGCATTGAGGATTAAGTGCTTGCTACCAATTCCTCTTTTGTGTGGTTTCTAGTTTTCTGCATCTCTAGTGTATAAATATGTAGTCACTTTGACAGTTTTCTGTCTTTTGATGGTGCTTGGGTTTGGGGTTTTTTCGACTTGCTAGCGTATCTTTCTGTGATGTTTATAGTCCTACAACATCCATTGCCTCAGGGTGTGTTCAGTAAAATCCTGCAGGAGTTTGTTGAGTCTTTAAGAGGTATCAGTTTGTTAATAATGTTGCAGGACTTGGAAAGCAAGAAAAAAAACCAGTGGTATTTGTAGTAGGAGTAGTTCATTCACTGTGGCATTTTGGCAGATATATCGATATATTGTTTCTTTCAGTTTAGTGCTTCTCTGTCAGGGTGAACTCTACACTTGTTTAATCTCAGTGGTGCAAGTGTGTGTGTATATGTATACTTATGTAGCATTATGCTTTACCTTCTTGTCCTAATTTTGACTTTTAGCCTTCAAATTATTTGCAATCAGTATCTTAGCTATGTGGTAGATTGTATCTACTCTTTATTGCCTTTTACATTTTCCATGTTGTAATTAAGTCTCTAGGCAGCCAGCAATTGTTCTGTCCCTGGTCATGGGTGTCTGAAAGACAGTCAGGGTTATTTTACTGGATAATCTAGAAAACACATGCTTTTGACTTTAAAAAAAAAAAAAAAAGGTAGATCTATTTGGAGGGAAGTGAAAGGCTCAGGGGTCTTGTTAATGAGAGAATGAAAGATCATGAGAGAGAGAACATTTCACTGCTAGGTCACCAGTTCAAATGCAGACTAGCTTAATAGTTAGTGTAAGTTGTTACCATCTGACAGCTGTTCCATAATCCATGAGAAATGGAAAAATCATCACAATCTAGCGTCTCTGGCATCTAGATCTCTAAATATCAACATCCTACAGACAATCATAATTTGCACAGGGATATTAATCATTTATTTTAGCCTTGCAGATGTTGAAGTGAAATATTACAATACTGAATGTAAAGAACTCTTGAAATTTCCCATTCTTAAAATATTGCTCTGTGGGACAAAGTTGAAGGATATTTGAGAGCCGCTGTGAGAAAGGGAGAGGTACCACCTACCCCTGCCATTTGCAGTGCCGAGCTTCTTGCATAGTTGGTTGAGGATAATAAAGATGCTCAGCATCAGACAACACAGACCTTATCTTTAAATAAGCCTTACTGGAAGCTTTTAATGAGTAAATACAGAGTAATAATTCCAAACTCATTTTGAAAAACAGATTAAAAATTTGAAAAACAAACAGTATGTTTCCTTTGAATTCGTAAGCCTGAGGTGATGGTATCTATTCCAAGCCGTAGCTTCTAAAATTCTTCTGTTAAACCATCATGTGTACTAATGAAAGTTAAGATCATACTTAAATAGATGTAGTATTTATGTAAGTACAGTGATCATAATAACAAATTACTGCATTTTTACTTTGCAATATGTAAAATAGTAAAATAAATGCATGCCTATATTATGTATATGTGTCAGGTGAACACAGAAGAATAGTTACATTAGGATTTATAGGCTTAGTTTTTAATAGGCAGAAATTTTAATACCTATTTGAAGGCACCAAAATTCTTAGGATTTGATTCTGGAAGATTTAAAAAGAACTGGGAGGATATGTCTAGGCTGTGAGAAAACACCAGTATGCTGCAGAGTTTGTTTTTTTAAAAAAATATTATTATTTTTAATTTTTCCGTCTGATCAAGTATTGCCTAAATATCAAGGTTAAATATTACCCCAAACAAGAAAAACCAAACCAAGATACTAGTTACATGTGCGTCAGTCCATTTTCTCATCTTTGATTTGGAGATATAATATTAAAAATTCTTTGGGCAGGATTCATTTTTAAAATACAAAGTGAAAAATACCCTCATCTGTTCATGTCATCTTTGTCATCGTTCTGCTTACTTGAAGGATTCAGGAACTCGAGTGTCCCTGTTCCATTCCTTAAACCACAGCAATCACAGATATTAAGCGGGTTGAGATTTATTTTAAGGCTTCAGATTTGTTTCAAATTAGTCTACTTTATCAGTTTCTTAATGACCCGAGGCCACAAAGCCTCAGAATTAGCACTGCTGAGCATCTGTACATCCTTTTGACTTCAACAGGCCTTGTAAGCATTCAGTGCTTATCGGGTTCAGACTGGTACTCCAGGAGGACTTTCATTTTCATCCACGTAGAGTCGTTTTGCTCTTCCGTGCATCTTGTAAAGGCTCATCAGGTTAATGCAACCCCAACCCAGCTGCTAGGAATAGAGAAACAGAATTTTGAAGAGGTTTTGGCTGTTATAAAACATAAATGATGCATAGTGCTGATATATTTGTAAGGGAAGAGAACATCTCCTGTCTCGAATGGTAGAGCGCATCTGAGCAGCTGCTCTTTCTATGTAATTAGAAGCCAGATGTGGTAGAAAGCTGGTCATTTAACAGTAGCTAACAGCAGACATTAAGAAGTTACTTTGTTAAAATAAAAAATGCAGCCAAAGCATCAACAGAACATGGAAATTAGTGGGCTTAAACCAGATTTGATTTAGCTACACTGCCTTTTGTTAACCACATTTATAAATTAGCAACTATATTTATATAAATGTAAACAGCTACAGTCCATTTTGGCATTTTTGTGAACTACTGTCATAAAATATTCATTTCAAAATAGTATATTTTTCTGAATACTTAGAATTTTAGACTCTCTGCTCCTCAAAGACCTTTTCTCTGCATTTAAAACTTTTGTTTAGTTAGTTTTGGGTTTTTTTAGGGACATATGCTTGGAAGATTCTCCCTGTTACTGTCTTTGGATCAAAAGACCAAAGAATTACTTTCCTTTAAAATTTTTGCAGCTTTCAAGCTGAATATACACAGTACGTGTTCAGTGTAGGGGTATATAAGAAGTTGCTTCTTACAACTTGTTAGTGCCTCAAGGCTTAGTTGCAAACAGGACCCAAAATAAAAAATAGCTGATGATCAGTAAGTAGAAGAGAGCCTCCTTTCCACAGGCATTTCTATCTGAAGACATGAGACAAAGCTGAGAAAGAAAACCCAGCATTAAAATTGTTTATGTAAAGTGGCTCTTTGTTTCTACTATTAATGAAATTATCAAGATGCAAACTCAATTCTTTCCAATATAATCATGTAGTCTGTGAGATATGGCCAACTGATAGAGTTTTACTGCCTTATTGTTTACTGTAACTTGAAAAAAACACAGGGTACTTCATGCACATAACAATATATAATTTTAAATATATTCTTTTTCCCCCATTTTTATTGCCAGTGCAGCTTTTCTTCATAGCTCAAACTTGTCAAAAAAGAAAGTAGCTAAAGAATTAATTTTAACTCTTTATTTGCAAAGTGAAGCAGTTTACAGGTACATCAATTCATTTTCAATAGCTACCAGTTTGGGAGTTGAAGGGGTTGTTTCAGGTGTGCTATATTCCAATTTGTTTTGCCAAAGGGAAAAAATTTTGCATGGGTCCAGTGGCTCTAAGTTTTCAAAACTCACATGTAATCTACTGAAGACAATAATGTTCCCTTAAATTATTTCTTCTCTTTGTCAGTTGTGAGTCTGATGTAAATTTATACTTCATTGTTATATTTTGCTTAAAAACATTAGTACGGGATTTATACTGTTCAGTATCATCTGATGCATACACAACCTTCTGTGTGTGTATATATATATATGTATATACTCAGATATAGGGTAAGTTTTGGGAAGAGACATTTATTAAACATTCTAGAGATAGTAATTATCTGTCATTAACATAAGGCAAAGTTAAAGCGAGTGATGACTTCAAAATGCTCGCGCAGAGAGGATACTAAGTAAATCTGATTTTAAATTTTAAGTAATATTTTCTTATGGTTTTCTAAACCATTATTTTTCATTACATTAAAAAAAATCTAGAAACTAAGGGCAAGTCTCTGTTTTTTCTCTTTCTGAAAATGTATATCCAAATGGCATGGATATAACCAGAAATAAAATGTAGCTTTTGTGGGAGCATCTTGAGTCTTTTATTTTTAATTAAGTAAGCAGGGCTTAAAATGTAACTTCTATTTCCCCACATCACTTTTTTAATATAGACACTCATATTAGTGTGATGTAGGAAGAGGAGAAAATACTCATCCAAGCTTCATGCAAGTCGGTGATTTGTAGGGCAGAGAGGAATGGCGTTCCAAAGTGTTTTGGAGATGAGTAACAGCTTGAAAAAAATACTGATTCAATGCCATGCAGTGCATGCTCTTTGGAATAATCTGTTTTAATAAAACCAACATCTGGCATCCATTCCATATCTAAAATTTCTTAAGTTTTTTTTTTACAATAAAAATTTTAACTCCTGTAGTGATAGATGGTTACAGATTTGGATTTGTGTCTCGTTGCAGGTTCCTTGCAGAGTTAAGGATGGTGGGAAAGGTGAATTGCTGGCTGTCACCAGTATAATAATGTTCCTTTGAGAACATTACTT
This sequence comes from Chionis minor, assembly GCA_013398295.1. Lineage (NCBI taxonomy): Eukaryota > Metazoa > Chordata > Aves > Charadriiformes > Chionidae > Chionis > Chionis minor. Next base: position 257,099 of record VZSF01007706.1, on the reverse strand, counting down.
GCCTTTTTTTCCTTGGCAAACATCATATTAAGGGGTTTTTGTAGGGAAATCAAGCATGTTCTTCCAGGGTTTTGTTTCTCCTGTTGCAGCTCAGTCACCCCAGCTCCACCTCCGAATTTAGCCTCATGCTTCCAGAGTACTTTTAGTTACCTGACAGGTACCTAGTCCAGCATTCCCTACCTGAAGTTTTGACAGCTCAAGTGAGTACTGGATTGCCCTGAGCTCAGATGTGTTAATTAACTGGCTGGCTCATGCAGGTGGGATGTTTGGCAGGGAGAGCTCCTGCTGCTGGCTGCCCTTCAGTGAGATCACTAATGGATATCTCTGTTCAGGTGCCCATTTCCACCGTGTGGACGTGTAGAATTTTATCTCTGAAACCCCACCTCTCAAATTTGGTTACAGTTTACGAACTCATTCAACACCTATTATGGTCTCGGATTCAGCGTATATGGCATATGATTACATAAATCTTGTTTTGAAGGAAACCAGGGGAATAAAGGAGTCAGTTTATTCATTTTGGTTTAGGCAGGTATTACCAAAAAAAAATTTATATCATGCATAGGTTATATTCACCTATTAAGATATACTTTTACTGTCATTTCCATGTCAGTTTAGTGTTTGGTTTAAACAAAAGTGAAAACTACATTCAGATATATCTGCTCCCATGGGATTTGAGGAGAATTCTGGTTACATGAAGAAAGATAGGAGAGATACCAAGAAGCCGGTCAGCATATACATGTGTGGAAAGCCAGCTGCAGAGCCAGGGTAGAGAGTTCTTTTGATAAATGCTGTGTGTCACTTCAGAAATATGGAATCTCATCCCCTCTTTTTATTTTACATATGAAGGTATCAGCACACAGTGTGACGTGAAAGTGTGCCTAGTACTTTGCAAGCAGATTAAAATGAGCAAAGCAGACACCGCAGGATGGACTTGGAAGTTCAGTATTCAGTTATGCCCTCTATATAAATCTATAAGCAAAGTGGAGTCCATGCTTTTTAAAAATGCCCTCTTTAAGACATTGCTTGAGACCAAACATGCCTGAGGTGCAGTATGGCACATAACGTAGAACATGTGTGTATGTAGCTGTGTCATTGCAATGGGTGCTCACCAGTTCAGCCTTGGGTGCTCCAGAAGAGAAGCCTGTAAACATGGTGTTAAGCAAAATAGGAAAGCAGCCTGCGGCTTATAAAGGCTTTGGACGGAAAGAACAATGTGAGCAGATGAGAAAACCTGACAACTTTCATGCAAAGAGGAAATGAATGTGGTACTTATGGTTATCAATGCTGTTTGGACTGCCAAAGCCCCTTTTAACAGTACAGAAAAGCCCATGCACTGTGGAGCTCATTGAAGTAACACAGCACATGCGGTATTTAAAAAAATATTACAGTGAAAAATGTGAATAATGGAGGCATATTTGAGAAGAATGTGCATCTATTATGTTGCATTCAAAACTGAATGGGCAAAGGCAGAGATTGCAGTATGCAGTTAAAGCATATCTAGGATATACTGGAAATTGAAAAGAATTTTGTACCTTGAATAGTTGAAGGAAAGGTTTGTAAAAGAGGAGGAACTGCAGGCTGAAAAGAAAAGCTGAAAACAGGAAAAAATCATACGGTTTTCACCTGCCTCAATTAAAGCATATAATGAATATTGCCTTTCCTGATTGAAATTCAGGCTATTCTTTTTAATAGTTTGAGGCTTAATTTAATGGAAGCATTGAATAGTGTAGATTGGATAGAGCTTTTCTCAATCTCTTTTCCTGCATTCAACTTTTCTTTTCTAATTTATGTACTTACAGATAAAACAAAGGTGGGAGTTTATAGCTTGCTATTGATTAGACTCCTTTTCCAGTTGATTTAATTAGGTCCTTTGCTCCCTGAAAATCTGATCTGAAGCTGAGATACGGATACATTGCTTCAGGCATTCAGGCTAAGGTGATGGAAGGAAGCAATGAGCCCGTATGAACGGCTTGGAATGGGGAGCGATGGGGGAAGCCAGGCAGCAATCAATCAGCAGTGCTCGCCTTTAATAGAAAACTCTCTAGTGCTGAAGTTACTACTGGGAGCAGAGAGATGCAAATGAAAGCATAGATAGCTGTATGTATGCGGGCCAATAAAGAGGGAGATCTGGCAAATTCTGTATATATTTCTATCCAGTCCATACAGATTGAGGGTTGTAGTGGTTTTTTTTTGTTTTGTTTTGTGCCTTTTTTTGGTTTGGGGTTTTTTGTTTGGTGTTTTATGTGGGGTTTTTTCTTTGATTTTTTTAATTATTATTTCTTTTTTAATTAAAAAGACAAGAGCAGGATTGAAGACCTGCTTTTTACCCAGGCATGATAAATGAGCTTTATGCACAAGCATTCTAAATAGATGCAAGGACATTCTTAGATGTGTGTGACCTATTGACCATCTAGCAAGACGTCAGTACTGTAAAGCAAGATCCACTGATATTACAATAAAAATAATTAATTTCTATCTGACAGTAACTCTTTTTAGAAACATGACAAGTGATGAGACTACAGTTAATCTGACTGCTGCTTTCTAGCATCTTGGACCCTTTGTGGAGGCTGTCTCTCTCCTGTATTTAAGATATTAATTTTTCAACTCATTATATTCTTATTCTTTCAGGAGCAAATATGAGACAATATTTATACTCCCTAGCTATTTTCCCATGAGCTAAGTAGTCGTAACTCTATGTATATACAGGCTATAATTTCTAGCTCTAGAATAGAAACTTATTACTGCATATTTAAATTAAGTCAAAATAAGGAAGGCCAAAATAAGATTACCTTATTTCCTAAAAACATTTCAAGAAGTTTCTTAGCTTAATAGGCTGTGTACTTTCAAATTAACTGTAAGCTATTTCAAATTCCATCTATTCTGATTTAAATGCTGAAATTTATATGATAAGGTATAAATCTAAGCTCTTGTAAGAATTGCATGTACAGTACCAGGACTTTAGGCAGGGTCAGGTGGAGCATTATGAAGTGATAAAAATGGTCTCAGCAGAATTATGTTTACTAATGCTATAGTGTAGAATGCCTCTCAAGGAAAATGATCTTCCTTAATTCAAATGTGGTAAAGTATATAGATACTGTCTTTTTTTCTCAGACACTAGGTCTTGAAATGTGAAAGCTAGCGAGTATCTTCTTTTTGGTCAGGTGACAAGCAGAGAATTGGGATTAATGAGCTGCAACATGTGGGGAAAAGGGAGATTGTTTTCCCATGTCTTTGTAGTTGGAACATATGCGTATAAGATGAAGTATGTTCAAACTTCAGTATTTGGCAACTAGTTCAACCTCTCCTGCTGAAGGCAAGGCTAACTTCAATCTTGATACTTTATTCTATTTCATGGATATTAAAATAAAAATCTTGACTTACTTCTGAGGCAAGTTTTCAGAATTCAGTAGGTAGGAGAGAAGGTTTGCTTATTGCTGCTGCTCAGTACTGTACTAGCAAGACTATCTGTTTTGCCAAAATATGCCATACCTGCATAATAAACTGGGGCAGGTCAGAGGAAGGGAGAAGGGAGAAGGTCCGACTGTCTCAAACTTTTTCAAGAAAAACATAGGAGAGATGGGTCCAACGCTTGTGGATGGGGCAAGTCTTTCTGTGGTTACAGTGAGGTTCAGATCTTCATAACTGTTTCTTTCAGTCTTTATTTCCCTCCTGTGCTAAGCATAACGATGCACATACCGACACGAAGCCCAGCAGAGGGAGCGGGTGATACTTCCTGGAAGAGGAAACGCACTCCATTGGGCTGGAATCCTTGGCTAGGGACATCCCCACCAGCCTTAAAGTATGGCATGGTTGTGCTTGCACACATGAACTTTTGTCCCTTAGCTCTCTCATCTCTTATCTGTCTGGCAATCTTTCCCCTGTATGCAGTGAACTCTGAACCAATAAATGAAAGAGTGAGGGAACTCTGCACAGGCAGGGAGCAACAGCAGTTTTTTCTATGCCTAATCATAAACAAGGAACAGTGGTGATGCAAGGTGCACCTTGGAACCTTTCCCTCCAGATGTCCAATATGTGCCATTACAGAAGATTAAGTATTTAATAATTTCTGGTTATTTATGTTTACAATATTCTTTTTTTTTCTTTTTTTCTCTTTTACTGACTTATGTAGACTTAATATATAAAGATACAAATAAATAAGAGAAACTCTTACCAGTAATAGCTTTTGAGTTCCATCTTCAAAATACTGCTTTGCTTACTCCATCACTAGTCATAGAATTTTATAAAATATCTCAAAATATTTTGTTCATTTGGTTTTCTTTTGCTACCTTTACCACTAGATAGTCTCAGTAAGTATTAGCTATTTCATTATGGATGGAGAGGTAAGCATAAGAACATGGTGAGAGGGGGAAAAAGATGATTAATTCCTAACAGAATTTGCAAGTGATTCAGTATTGTCAATGCCAACCATAATTGGAAAACAAGCTTGCCTTTTCTAGGTAACTTTAAAAACTTTTTCCTACGGTCAATTACTGTAGTCTCTCCCCCCCCCCCCCCAAAAAAAAAAAAACAACAAAAAAAAACAAACCGAGAACCAAAACCAAACCCACAAACCAAAATCTCCAAAAAACGCACAAACTCAAAAAGCATCTTTTGTAGGGGCTGAATTTTGTGTTCCCGCTTCTGCTCTTAACACTTCAGGACCATGTGACCTTCTGTTAGTCTTGCAGGTTGCTGATGTTTTAGTGTTGACCATGGGGGTGTCCTTGTAACTTGAATTTTTCCCCAAATCATGTGGAAAGCATTTTAAAAATCTTCTCAGAAGATAAATGTTGTGTGTAAGTCTTCATTGTATTGCCAAAATACCCATGTTAAAACAAACCTCAACACCTTTGTTTCCTTTTCAATTCAGAATGTCTAGAAAAAGAATAATGTGTATTAGAGGTTGGTTCAGTATTTGGCATATCTTTTGCAAAACAAATAGATCTTGTAAGATGGGACAGCATATGTCCCTCACATTGCACTGATACTGTATTTTGTTTGTATTACAGACCTGTAGAGGACTGATACATGGATTCAGTACACTCCTAACTACTCTTACTGTCTTTGTGGTTCACGTTGCACCAATCCTTCCTTCATTCTGAGCACCTGTGCCCTGGATCATCTTCAGTCCATGGTACCATACCACTCCCCAGCCCCTGTGCGATACAGCACAAGCGTCCCTAGACAAAGCCCAATGGTTGTTGAGCAGTTAAAGATGTGCTATACGCAAATGTACTAAAGATGCCTACGGGTGAGTTCCTGTGGTATAGCTACCAAGACACAGACTACTTTAATGCCACGTGGTGGTGAGTTTGACCAGGCAACTCTAAGCAGAGTTTGCAAAGAACAGTATGGATGTGAGTCACTCCGAGCCAACCGGCACAGAAAACAAAGATTGATCTGAAACAGCTCAAAAAGACAGTATGGATATGTGTAGCCCATGAAAAATTTGGGAAGATAGCTACTGCTGCAAATCTTCCTGTAACATCAGACTAGGTGTCGCAGAAACTGAACGCTGCCATAGCTTTCCCGTAAGAAAATGCTTCTTAGAGGCAGCATTCTATAGGATGACTTTGGGCAGTATTTCACTGCTTCTAATATGAATGGTTCTTTCCCAGCTCTTATCTCCAGGTAGTCATATGCTTTTAGAGGTAAAGTTTCTTGGTATGTCTCCAGGGGTTGAAGTTAGGTTGTTTCCTCTGTCAACATTTTTTAAATATGCAAGCAACTAATTGGCTATTTAGGTCTACTCGGGACTTTCTTGCATTTTCACAAATTTCTTAGCACAGTATCTCTTTGCAGGCAAGAGGATAAATGCATTTAATTATAATGTTTCAATTTGTCTAGAGATATAGCCCAAAACATTCATTTTCCCTGGTTTTAACCCCTTTTGTCTCTTCAATAGCGTATGTTTTGAATGTGGAGCTGTGCTTGCATGTCTTTATTTCAAGTCTGACAGCTAGAGATAATTAAATTTAACTGAAATGCACACCCAAGGAATGTGCAGAAAAGTCCATGTTATTAGTCCCACAGACTTGCAGCCAAAGTTTGGGACCCAGTGGAAATAAGCTAGCATTGTTACTGGCAGTATTTACATTGCTCTTTGTTATGATACAGTATGAAGTAACTAAGTCATACCCAGGACTGGGTATTCAGCAGCATGTGTGGGAACTACATTCACTGAAACAAAGGGAGAAATGTGAAGGAAGTCATCTCCAAACTTCTGGACAGATGTAAGTATGAATTCTAGCTCAAGGAACCGTCTCTGAGTGAGCTGTCAGTAGCACTACTCCCATGTGGAGGAAAACACATTTTATTGGTCACAAATGTTCTTTCACGAGAAGCTAGGAAGTGACTCTTAGAGTGTATGTCATTTCAATATCCTTTACTGTCTGGGTCTCTTGATTGCAACTTTTAGCAGAAGTGGAGCCTTGAGAGTCGTGGCCAAGATATACTGAGCAGAAGACCTGGCAAAGCAGTTCTGGTTGTATGTTGTTATGACCTTAATCCTCAAGTCTCTACTCAGCTCAAATGCCATTTCAGCTAGCAACAATTAAAGGGAGAGGAGGACGTGCCGTTATACAAAAGATAATATCAGATGATTAATACATGTGCTGGCCATTTTATTCCATCATTGAAAAAATGCTGAATTAACACATCTGCCAGAAATTTCTTAGTGCTTCATCCCTAAACATATCTTATGTGAGTAATTTTTGGCTTCAGTAGTAGAGTTTTTATGTACAGGATGCTTAATAATACATATTGAAAAGGGCAATTCATATTTCTTTGATAACTAGAGCTTTGGATTCAGTGGTTTGTTTTTGTTTAACTACAGGCTGTAGATAATGCATGATTTAATAAAATTACTTGAGTGTTCCCTTCTGAGCACTGATCATGATAGAATAATACAAATGATTGATGTTCGCTTCCTTTATGGTAAGCCAAAAAACCTGATCCATGGTATCATAAAAAAGAAACAGAATTTTATAGCAGCAATCAAAGTTGAATGAAAGCTAATGAATTAAAGGGGGAAGTTTTAGTACCTCTTTTAAGGAAAAATTCCAAGTATTTTATGGGATGCATTTATATAGGCTTTAATGTAGGGTTCTTTTTATAAAATAGATATGATAGTTTTTGCCGTCACATTTAGTGTTTAACAAACACATTCTAATAAGAAAAAAAAGTGCATCAGTGCTTACCAAATAAGACTGATGTTTTGACTAGAGTAATTAAATATTGCTTTATTTTACAGCTGTGAAATGAATATGTAAATGAATGAACATATGTATTTTCTGTTGTGGATAGAAAAGAGCTCTGCAATTTTTCTTAAGCAATTTCATTATGTATGAAGCTCACCTGTGAAGGCTGTTGAATAACTTTCCCCTGGGGTTTTGTTTTGTTGTGCTGTGCTCCTTCATGTGCGTATACCTTAAAAATCCATCCAGAAGGTAGAGATCAATTATTAAGAACCTGTGCACAGGTTAGTGTTGTGATTTGGTCATGGTCTAAAGCCGTGGTCATGTAGTTATTTAGTTTGGCACAAGTGCCAGCAGAGGCAATTCCTCCTTTCCTCTTCCGTAGTCATGGCTGCCTGCTCTTACTCTGTCCTTTATGCTTCCTGTAGCATTTACGAAGCTAAGCCATAGACTGAGTGAAAAACTTACCAGATAAAAAGAAAGTGGCTAGCTTGCTGGGTGCCTACAGGAATTATAACATCAGCAGAGCTGAGCAAAAAGCTAGGTGGATGGTATTTTTGACAGGGACAGAAACTTTGACACGTTACAGACAAAACCTAGTAATGGTGCTACTTAGGGGCATAGGGAACAGGACAGTCCACCAAACAGAGGAGAAATTGCTGTTGTCATTTTGAGGTCATGGATGGTGTGTGTCAATTTGAACTCCAAGGACAAAACTTCCTATTTATCAAAGCCTCTAAAGCACACGGTTCCTAGGGAGGCAGTCCTTTTGCCCTTCCACTTCCCCTGGGTTGGAAGTGGACACATGCTGGCTGAGGGCCACGGCCCACTGACTGCTCTTTCTGTCACCGCTTACTATTTCAGAATGATACAGGGCCAGCCAGGTGTTTTTGCCAGTCCATAAATGTCCCTCTGTGACATTAAGCACATTAAGTTTAGTTCAGAACAGACTGATGGAGGATCAACAGGTAGTTCACTTTGTTCTTTGAGTCAGTTGTGAACCACTGCAGTTAAGTTATTGCTGCCTCAGGGTACACTACATGATCCGCGTGGTTTTTTTCTCTGGCTAACAACATAAAAATATTTTTCTCTAGTTTAGCACTTTCTTTTTTTCTTTTTTTTTCATTTACTCTTGAAAACTTAGATTTCTAATAGTTAATTCAGCAAAATTATACTGTGATATATGAGAGAGGAGCATCCTAGGCAAAAACAATCAAGAAAGAATGAAACATTGTTTATTTATATTTATGTATGGTTGACTTTAAAATTGTGGTGTCAAGTGTTTGATAATTTTCTATGTAGTCCCTGTGCATGACTTATTAGAAGTTATTATTTTAATGCATATGTTGATCGATGATTTTTTTTTTCCCCAGTGAAGACTCAGTCTCATTGTAAGACACACAAATGACACAGACTGTAATGTGAAATCACTGTAAGAAGAGGGACAATAGAAAATCAGCTATACTTGTTTATACACATATATATGCTTTATATTACTAGTTACTTGCTTTGTTACTGTTGTAGCATTAAGCATCTTAAAGTTAGCTGGCATTAGTGAATTGCTTCTTTGAGTTAGGTGTACTGTTAAGGAGAAATTTCACAGAGGATGTTTTTTACCAAAGGCATGAAGTAAAATTAAACTAGACATCTATAGGAGAAAGTGGCAAAGTTGTATATAAAATAGATGGTAGCAGAGGTAGAAATTAAAATGCCAAGAGAGAAGAGAAGGCAAGAAAGTACAAAGTTAAGAAGTGATATGAAAAAATTGCTGCATGAAACACAAGAAGGTGGCAAAAGGATTACAAGAGTGGATGAGTGTGTAAAATTGTCCAATTTCCAAGATACTTAGGGGCTGATGTGCCATTGTCAGAGAAGCTTTTGTAGATGTTCATGTGTCTAATAATAATCTGCATCTTTAGCTGCATGAGTGCTTACAAAAATGACCCATATCCATTTAGAATCCTAAATGGATTCAAGGATCTTTGGTTTTTAGGCTGTTTTATGCTTTTGGAATTTTTACCCATTGTGATGAAACCTAAATTGAGATAAAACTAGAAACCGCAGTTAGAATGGTCTGAAAGGGAATGGTTGGTACGATGTAATGGAGCTTGAGAATAAATGAATCAAAATGAGAACCAAAAGCTTAAGTGAGCATTTAGCTGTGCAGGCAAAAAGGAAGGAAATTATATTTAATGTGTAGAAGAAGCAGCAGAAAGATTTATTTATGATCTGGATTAGGAAGGCTAGGGAAAGGTGAAACAAAAATGACATTTTTATTACAGGCTTGAGTGACGGGGGGATGCTGGCAAAGCAGTGCTTGGGTAGGAAGACAAAGAGGTCAGTTTTGGCCATGTTAAGCAGATGGCGTGCCAGCCAGGTGAGGTATCAGTGAGACAGCTGAGGCAAGAGATTAAGTGGAAGAAGAAAGGTCAGGAGTGGAGAGATAAATCTGTGATTTGTCAATAAAGCTGCTTATATATTCTTTTTAGTAAATAGTTTTATTAAGCCTGTATCAGAATCACAAAAAAAAAAACAAAACCACAAAACAAACCAAAACCCAAACCAAAAACTAAAAAACCCAACCAAACAAAAAAAAACCCAAAACCAAACAGAACCCAAAAGACATTGACAGTGACTGGATACTTTTTAATAAGGGGTGAATTTATTGCAGGTTTCATGACTTGAAGATAGATCTGCTACCAGAAGAATTTCTTCTCATATCTTCTATTATTATAACACTGGGTTTGATTTATGTTGAAATGGAGACAGTGATCCATTAAAATAAATTGCCTGAATTTTTGCCCAGCAGATCAGATTGACTTTCATATGTGAAAGTTAGTGGCTTAGACTTACAGTTAGACTGACAGGTTGCACTAAGTGGAAGAGCAGTAAAACTATATTGTGTCATTCCTGCACTGTTTTCTTACTTCCCTTCTTCTAATATTGTATTCTGAATCTGCTGTGTCACACTGAGCATACAGTTAAGTTTATTCCGTTTCAGATGTTCAGAGATGATGTATATTTTCTATGATATATTCTATTATTGAAAACTAAAACAGATGCTTTGCCAAGTGCAGACTAAACAAACTGCTTAAAGAATGTGATGAGCTAGTTGGCTTAATTTATATGTAAATGTGAGCAATATTATTTTGGATTAGTGCAGCAAATTGCTAAATGAGGAGTCTCATAAATATCAGCTTTTGAAGATTGGAGTTTGAATATTTGAGCAGGAAAAGTTTTTGCAGGGAAATTTGATTTACTGAATGGCATTTGATAAACAGGGTGGGGGGTTTTCTGACCAAGGATTGCTGGTTTTCAAACTGTTTTCAAGAGCTTTGTTTTTTCTTATTTTTCATTATAATCAAACCTGCTGTAACTTCTATTCATATGCTACATGTTTATTTATCTTAGTTTTCCTTCCCTGCAGTGGTAGAGCAGGACCTACTGCTTTGGAGAACATCAACAACTTGTCCATCATGAATTACTTTGTATTTGGTTATGTTTTATCTGTGAGAGTATTTTAAAGCTGATTTTACTAGGTGAGGGGAGATGAGAGTTATTTTCTGTAGGCATCCATACGGTTAAAATTTTTCCCAGTGTACTGATGAAGGTGCTGTCTTCCAAAACATACATTAGAGTGTGTCCCAATGTGTATCTCTGTTAGTCCGCTGCCAAGAATAGGAGCGTACTTTAGCATACTCTTTTTCCCTAACTTCAATTTAACTTTCTTGTTTCATCAAAGGCAATTTCAGACAAGAACTTTAAATGCCAGGAGGGGTAGTGTTTGTTTTTTGAAAATGAGATTTTAATTTGTCATCTATCAGCACTTTGGTTCATGGCTCTTGAGCCATTTGAGTGCTCTGCATAGGCAGAGCCTTTGTGGAACTAGGACACAACTTGAGGTACCAAGAAACTATTTCTTATAGCAGCATTTTCTCAGTCAAGAGGGAAAAACAGTGTTATTGTAATTGTTACACGTGTACTTGGAAGGAACTATTTATAAACTAATGGTATACACTATTGTGCAAAACCCAGGATAGCTGTAGATTTTGTGTTTACAAACAGATCGTCCCGTGGTAATGACTTTAGTAAAGACTCAGCAAAGTTTGACCAAGTGTTTAGCTGCTGGTATCTGTGAAAGATATATTAGTGGAAGTATGCAGATGGGGTGACATAAAAGAAAAGGGAAGAGTACCAGGGAATGATTAAAATATACAGGAGATCTCCAAGGTAGATTGAAAAATAAGTATCTATTTTTCAGGAAATGAATGGAAAGTGGGTTGTGATATGGATTGGCGAAGATGAGAGCAAGGATTTAAAATAAATTTATTTCCCTCTCACTAACAGGAAAAGAACTGGAGAAGGGTAGCTCTGAATCACTTTAATGTGTGCAAGGAATGAGACTTAGAGGCATGTTATGAACCTCTTCATTAATACCTATTAGTTCATCTGATTATATGATAAATCACGTACTCAAAATGTGAGTAAATTTACATTGCATGCATATGAACGTCTAATCCACTGCTTGCTTCTTACTGGTTGTAGCATTGCAGTATTGCAAAGAACGTGCCTATGTGGATTCAGGTCTCTCGCCTTATCTGAAAGGAAAGGAGGGGAAAGAGGGGGGGCAAGGTAATGGAAATATTTGAACAAAATTATTGTTTTAAAAAGAGGTAAATGGGGTAAAATTATCTTGAGTTGTTTTTTTTTATAGTGTTTTCCTTTCATTAATTTAATGTTGCCCTTTTTTGAGTCCTAGAAAAGCAATATTGCCTTCCAAAAGTGCCAGTAGCACAAGCCAGCACATGCATAACTTTCTCTAAAATATAATTAATATTCTTCTTTTCAGTTTCCAATTGAGAAAGAAAGTATATTATATTGTTGTCTTGCTCCATTGGTATCTTATTTCTGATATCATAGAGCCTGTTAGAAAATGAATGCCACTTTATTTCAGGTATTTCCAAGGAGATAGCTGCTTCAATGAAAGAAAATAAATAAAAATTTCTAAAGTCAAAGACAGAAATGTTTCTCTTGAAGCACTCTTAGCCTTTTAAAAATTATAGTCAGAATGCATGTGTGATGGTCACTCCTCTAGTAGTCCCAGATTGAGAGAACTGTTTAAATGAAATATGCAGGAAATACAGCTGATTATTAAGTTATGAATACAAAATTCTTGTGGATTCAGCCTTTTTTTCTACCCCTACCTAATTATTCATCCATTAGAAGTTACTTTGGTCATTACGGTTTACTGCTAGGAAATCAGTTGCCCACATCTATAAATTTCGAATTGTCTGTTTCTGTCCAGCTCAGGAATATTTAAGCTTTAGTCTCTGAAGGTTTAGGAGCTAGTAGGTTAGTTATTTGGTCCACGTTTTCAAATTCCTGCTGATGCGACTGAATTCAGTGATTCAAGATGTTTTATTTTCTTGCCCACCTGAGAGTGATTATACAGCAGTTCCTCTATTAGGAAAGGTCACACCAGTTGTGTCAGGCACATCCATAACTTTTAAAATATGTTTATAGCTGGTGTCTGTTTTAGTTAGAGGGAGCGTGATACATCTGTGAGCATCTGATTGTGCATCTGACAGATAGAAAATGAGTGAGGATCCATGCTAGAAACTGGGCACCTGTCAAAATACTGCGAGTTAATCTGAGTTTTTAGTATATTAGATGTTCTGACAAAACAAAATCCCTTTTGTTTGAACTGAATGTTTTCTCTCAGGAAAGCTCATTGCATTGATAGGAGAAAACATGAATGAAAATTATTGCTAGACTTTGGTTTGCTGTGCTATTTGAGTAGCTGAAACTCCAGAATTTGTTACTGAGAGGCATGTGAGTTTTTTTTTTCCTCTTTGCTTTTGTATGTAAACATTATTTCAAGTTTTGCATCAGAATTTCTAAGTTTGGGTAGCCTTTCTGAGACATAAACCCTTTATTGTCTCTTCCATATCTGTTGTGCTTTCCTGGTCAGGACATTTTTAGGAGCTTTATCCTTTTTATTTATTTTTCTACAATAATACTTAGAAACAAAACTTCTCTTTCTAAGAGATGGGATTAATGGTCTAGAAGCATCATCACCAGGGAAGTTTTCCACGCTCTAAATACTCAGTGTATCAATTTGAGTTCTCTGCTACTGTTAGCTCTGTAACTGATAACTTTAGACCTTAAATTATGTTCCAGAACTGATGATATGATTAAAAATACGCTGTAAAGGATTTTCTTAAAAGGAGAAACCAAGGGTGGGGGGAGATAAGGGGGAAGGACATTAAATGCAGAGTGATCTGCATTTTCAAATTAATGTTTAGATTATGAGAGAAACTTCATATCATCCTCTTGATAAAATTCAGTTCAATTTTTAAATATATTTTGTATGAGACTTCAATTCCGTAGAAATATGTAAAATAAATTTCAGGTCTTGCCTTAGATTCTCTTTTCCCTCCTACCTGTAGGAACAGGGAGCCCATCAAGTTCTGTTAGGAGCTTGCTGGTGATACCTTAATTTTTCACAGGTTGTTGACAGCACATAGACTAAATAAATCCCTTTAATAAAGCGTACTTGAGAGATTGCGAGTCTGAGCGTTTACAGAATGACACTTTCTTGCGTGTAGTCTGGGGTCCCCCCACCCCTGTTGGCTCTCCTCCTTGTAGGAGGCTGAAACAGAAACAGCAGGGCAAGAAGGACTCAGGCTCTGAAAGATTCACGTCCTGCATCCACTAAACTTTCTCTCTGAAATAATCCCAGGTCTCCTTTTTCAGTCCCTCCCACATACTTTAAGGCCCACTACGGCACTGCCCTGCATCTCAGTCCCCTGGAGCTGCTGTGGAGTTCTCTGTGTGCCCCTTAGCCAGGCAGGAGAGGTAAAGGTTACATTCTCCCTGTATTCCTTTTGGGGCTGGGAGTGGTGACATTATGATTTCTTTCCTTTGACCCAAAGATTGGCAGCCTCAGGAGATGTAGAAATGCAATTACTTTAAATCTGTTGTGTTTCTCTTCATGCCAGACTCCTGGTTTAAAAGCTAGTGGGAGCAAAATCGACAGTGAGATGGCAAAGTCTAGTTTAAGTATGAAACAGAGCAAAAAGCCACTAACTTAGGTCCCAAAAAGGCTAGGTGTCACAGAGGGAAGCTCTTATGCCTACTGGGATATGGACAGGATGGGGCTTTCCAGAGGTGCAGTCAGTCCCCAATACCCTCCTGCAATGACAGCTCAGCTGCTGGCTGCCCCAAACTGCGGCTAAATGCCACCGCCTGGTCCATGGAAGCAGATGAAAAGGTTGCTATTAACAACCATAACGACCTTATCAGATCAGTCTCAGTTTCAAAGGGATTCTGCCACTCTTCCAGTATCTTCATGAAAGCTGGCAGCTTCTTCCTTTCCCCCAAGGAGTTAGCATTTCACACAAGTCTGTTTAACCGAGAAGCGGACAAGGTTGAAAGTCCCTATATATTGTTTAAGCTTCACCTTTACTGGTGACCCCAGAAGGATGAATGTGCTCTAGGGGAGAGCTGGATATTCTTTGAATCCTGATGTAAATTTCTTTCTCTGAGAAGGCTTGTTGGTGGGGCAGGATCTGCAAATCCTTCCTAATTGTTCTCGTTCCTATTAAGGTCGAAAGCCAAGCTTATTTTTCTTTCCCTCAAAGTTGAATTTCAAGAGGAAAAGAATTCTGGCAAGCCTTTTTTGCCTCCAGAGGCTGCAGTTCACAGTCCCAAACTGCTTATTGTTTCATAGCTTTGCAGTGGAAAGCATCCCTTGTTTTGCTTTGTGCGCTGAGACTCTGTTTATTATTCCTTTTTTTTTTATGTCACAGAGTTTTAGATTTATGAGGGGACATTTATTGTCTATGTCTTTCATGATATATAGAAGCTTAAGAAGCATGGAGGCTGAGGAACACAAAGCTTTTGCCACGTACTGAAGTCTGGGCTTTTCTTTGCACTGAGTGACTAGCTCTCAGGTCTTTTCTTGCTAAGTTGGAGCTGGGGAGAGAATTTATCTCAGAATGTTACTTCCATATTTAAGCATGCTTTCACAACTCTGGTTAGGCCAAAAGCTGTGATCTGAGGTAAAATCGTAATTTTCAGACAAGCAAACCCCCAGGACATTTTCCTGCCTGCCCTACCGAATATGCATGCCTGGCTGCTGGGACCTAAATGCTACCAGTGTCATCTCTTCTCAGCCAGCTTTAATTCATGCTTACGTGCAAGGTGAATAATGACACACGCAGAAATGCTGTCCCTTAGTAGCTGAGAAACTGAAAGGAACAGGTTTTGAAACTGTTCCTCTGTTCTTGACTGTGACTCTCTTCACTACTGTTCCACTCCAGAGAAAAGGCAACCGGCCTAGTTTAAATCTTTGTCCCCACATTGCAGACTCAGGGGCCATTGACTCACCTCTCTGCTATGTATATGTAACATTTTTTGTGTCCTTATTTTTAAATTATGTGAGCGCAATTAGCAGAAGTGCATAGACCCATTCCTATTTCATTGCATTTGTGAAATTCCAATCAATTTGCTCCAATCTGGGCGCAGAGTTAGGTCAGAAATGTGTACTTTTCAGATTACCACCCCAGATCTGTTGCATTTTTTACAAAGCAAACACGTATTTCATAAAGCCTGAGGAATAAGTAACTTGGTCAATTTAATATTGTTGAAGCATTATCAGTAATTTTCTGCTTCCCATCTGTGATTCTGAACTCTGCATCATTATGTTGATATTCCATGCTCTCTACTCCGTTAACATTTAGGTTGTAGTAAGGGCCAACACTCCTCCAAGCACAAGGAATTCAGCAAGATTATAGGGTTGGCTTTTACAATGTACAATCTAAAAAGATTCACTGAAATCCGAGATGCTGCATATACCTGTGGGGTTTTTTTTATTGGTAAAGATAAATTTAAAGTGAAGCTACTCTGTATTTTTAGAAAGGATTGCTGAATTACTAGTTTTTTCAAGAAACATGAGATAGTTCTTGAACATTGGTGACGATTTATAAATTCTTTCTGGCTCAATAGTTAAGGCTATAATTGTTTAAGATCAGACTGCTTTTTAAGTTTGCAGCAAGATTGCAATTTAAATTACTGTAAAGCCCATTTCTTATTATACAGCATTATATACCGACACAAGACAAGATTAGACTGAGTAGTGTACAAATGCTTTCTGGAAAAAATTAGTGGTTTTAAGGATGCAAATATTTACTGTTGTGGATTTTGGAACGTAATTGTTCCATAGTATGCAGTCCTGTTTTATTTGAAAATTAATATTTTACTTCTCTGGTTAAATATTGATTCTGTTGACTATTTCAACATTTTATGAATATTTTGTTTTCTCTGGGGACTTTCTATGCATTTTATCAGCTGAATAAATGAAGTAATTCACAAACCAACTGCCTCTTGCTCTTGATGGCTTTAGGGGACCTTGTCATTCCCTGTAGCCTTTTCTCAGGCCCAGCTGTGTGGCTCTGAAATCACTTGGCTGGTAATTAGGTATTTATCAGATTGTTTCTGAAAAGGGATGAGACAGTTATCTGACACAATTATCTTTGAAAATTGAATCCCTCTTTTCTGGTCCTGCTGAGGACATTCAAAGGTACTGTGAATGTTTAAAGCTAAATGCCTTTGAAAAACCCTTGCTTTTTTAGATCAGGTATAACAGAGGAGTCAAAATGCAGTCAAAGGAAATTTTTTCTTTTAAGCTTTCAGGCACTGGGTTTTCTTTCTATCAAATGTCTCTTTTTCATGTGACTGATTGGAAGTACTTTTAACAACAACCTCTTTACTTCTTCTAACATCCACTACTTAATACTGTTTGAACATTGACAGTATTTCTTATGAATCAAGAAATTACTAATTACATCAAAATATTACTAATGATATTTTTTGGCCTTTTTAAAAAGTGATAAGTATGTTTTAGAAAAGCAATTTGGAAACATAGTATTTGGGAAGTCTGCAACAGATACAGTACCCAGTTTTATCCAAACACTCCCTTGAAAGTCTTGGTAGTTGAGATGCAAGTTGTTGATTTAACATGCTAAAGGACAAAAAGATATAATGCATCGGTAATATAAGATACCAGAAAGTTCTTGCTTTATTTAGCTCATTCCTTGGTTGTATTTTCATACATACTGGTTTCCAGACTTGAGAAACGACAAGAAAATTATTTTATACCATACATGTTGCTTTCTTCTGAGTAGGTATAGACTGGTTTCTTATGCTTGGCAGTCTTGTAATTTGGAGTCAGAATCATGTTAAAGTTTTTTTCCTGATTGTTGAATCAGAGTCACAAAAAGAAAATCCCACTGAAACAGGGCAAAACATTTAAAAGACAGCAACCTCTCATGGCTACATGCAAGTTCTTTGTAGAAACCCTGCCTCAGTCAGTGATCTGGCCACTAAGCAAGAATTGTTGGTTTTTTCCTTTCCCTCCCCGCTTGAATACCTAGTGTTGTATATGGTACCGCATCCAAATCCAGCTCTGAATTAAATTAATTTTCCCATAGGGTTTTCCATAGTTCTGTTAGTACAGGATTTGCTTCCCATTTGCTTGCTTGTCCTTACTAAGAGACGGTCCCTTATTATGCAAAATGGGAGGCCCAGGTTGAATAAAGGGGATACAATTTTGAAATGCAATATGAAATTGCATATTTTTTAAAAAAACACAAAAACCTAAGCAAACCTAAACAGCTGTTTCAAAATCTTGTGTTTTAGAGTTGTATGGAGTGAGTCAGTTGAAGCTCCTGGAGACTGTAGTTCTGCTCCTTTGGCAGGCTTCTTTAATTATACAGAAATTTGGTGTTCTACAAGCAAGAATTATGCAGAGGCAGCCTGGCTACAAATGGGAAGAAGAACTCAAAGTGTCATTTTCCTCTAGGTTTGAAGCACAAGTAAACTTTACTAGATTAGAGTGTCTCTGAAGTTACATTGCCTCATCCTCTCACACAAGTGCTTGTGCATGTGTGCATGCTCAGAGAGAGTAAAGCTTTTAGCTAAGTCCTTAAGATCTTTCCCTCCCCCTCTCTTATATGGCTTATTGACAGTGGTGATACAAATATCTTCACTTCTCCCCTCTCTTCCCACAGCTTTTAGCTATATCAGCAGTTTCAACAAAAAATGCTAATTAACAGAATGAAATCACCTTCTGGATTTGAGGAAAGTTTTGTCCAATGAATTCACTGGTGACTGTTACCAATTATCTTTGGCCTCTGATTGCTCCCCTGAGAGTGACTGAATACAAAATAGGGAACAAAACCTGCAATACTGTGGGTCTGTGCAAAATAATAGTTTGCAAGTTAGAATTGATTTTTGCATTCCAGGGGAATAATCAGCCTGAACACAAGCATTGTGATGACAGGCAATGGCTTATGACACTGCTTAGCATATTTAAACATCAGTCTATCTGTATGTTCTGCTTACCCGTGGGATCATAAGGTTATTCCCCAAAAAAGTCATTGCAAAACTGCTCAAGTTTTCATTTTTGACCATGCATTGAGGACATTTCACAGCATAAGTGATTTTTCTAGTATTCATTTCTTTTTTTTTTTCCCCCCAATTGTTTTTCTTTTAAGCCCTAAAAGACACACCCAGCATCCTTTCTCAATCTTGTCAAGTTCTGCTCCAGGACCATTTGACGCTACTAGCTTTTCTACTCACTCTACACTACAGCTTCTGAGCATTTTGTGACTAGTTTTCTGTGAGAGGTAGCCTTCCCTCATCCTGAGACAGACACTTTGAAGTACTGCATTTCCTGAAACAGCATATGGACTGCTGATTTTGGTGTTGTGGTTCCCAAACAGTTAAAGCAGGATAATCACAGCTGAGGCAGGGAGGAGATCATTTAGTCCAATGCCCTGCTCAGAGCAGGGTCAGCCAGGGCAGGTTGCCAAGGTTTGTGTCTTACCAAGTTTTGCATGTAAGGATGGAGTCCCCACAGTTATCTGGGCTACCTATTCCGCTGTCCAATCACCCTCACAGAAGAAAAGTTTTTTTCTTATTTTTAAGTGGAATTTTCTGTGTTTCAATTTTTGCCTTTTGTCCTGTCATTAGGCACCACTGACAAGACCCTGGCTCCCTCTTTTTCATTCCCTCCCAGCAGGTACTTACCCACATGGATCAGATCCCCTGTATCATTTTCTTTTCCTGACTTCTCAACAGTCCCAGCTTCTCCCCATATGACAGATGTTCCATATGACAGTGCTCCTTTGCTGAATTTCTCCACTGTCAGTCTTGGACTGGGGACCCCAAAACTAGACCCAGCACTCCAGATGTGGCCTTACCAGTGTTGAGGAGAGGGGAAGGATCACCTCCCACCACCTGCTGTCAACACTAATCCCAGAGTAGTCTAGGATACCTTTGGCCTTCTTTGCTGCAAGGGCACATTACTGACTCAACTTCTTGTCCAGCAGGAGTCCCAGGTCCTTCTTGGCAGACCTGCTTTCCAGCCAGTTGACCTCTAGTGTGTACTGGTGCCTAGTCTTATTGCCCGGGTCACTAGTAAAGATGTTAAACAGTACTGGACCCAGAAGCAAACCCTAGGGTATACCACAAGGGACTAGTCTCCAGCTGGACTTTGTAACACTGATAACAGTCCTTTAAGCCTGGCAGTTCAGACAGTTTTCAGTCCACTCACTCTGCTTATCTAGCTTGCACGCAATCATCTTCTTTATAAGGTTCTTATGGAAGACAGTGTCAAAAGTCTCCAAAATTGAGATAAACAACATCTACTGGTCTGCCCTTATCTACCAAGCCAGTCATCTGCTCATAGAAAGCTTTTAGGTTAGTTAAACATGATTTCTTCTTCATAAAATCATGTNGCAGTTCAGACAGTTTTCAGTCCACTCACTCTGCTTATCTAGCTTGCACGCAATCATCTTCTTTATAAGGTTCTTATGGAAGACAGTGTCAAAAGTCTCCAAAATTGAGATAAACAACATCTACTGGTCTGCCCTTATCTACCAAGCCAGTCATCTGCTCATAGAAAGCTTTTAGGTTAGTTAAACATGATTTCTTCTTCATAAAATCATGTTGACTACTCCTGATCACCTTCTTGTCCTTCAGTGTGTATGGAGATGGTCTCCAGAACAGGTTTGTCCGTCACCTTCTCAGGGATTGAGATGAGGCTGACAGGCCTGCTCTTCCCTGTATCCTTCATCCTGAAGACAGGGGTGACATTTGCTTTCTTCCAGTCCTCAGGAGCCTCTCCTGATCATCACAGCCTTTGAAAGCTAATCAAGAGTGGCTGTGCAGTGATTCTGGCCAGCTCCCTCAGCTCTCATGGATACACCCTGTCTTGTCCCAGGTCCGGGTAGTTTAAGTGCTCCCTAACCCAATCCTTCTCCACTGAGAGCAAGTCTGTCTCAGTCCAGACTTCCCCTCTGGTTTTCTGGGCCTGAGATTCCTCAAGGGTGGTCTTTCAAAAAAAAAAAACCAAACCAACCTTAGATAGAAGAAGGCATCAAATACCTCAGCCTTTTCCATGTCCTTTGTTCCCAGGTCCCCCACCTCATTTTCCCCTGGTTTTTTGCTGCTTACGTACTTGTAGAAGTCTCTCTTGTTGCCCTTCACATACCTCACCAGACTGACCTCCAGGTGGGCTTTAGTTTTCCTAACCCCAGCCCTGCACACTCGGTCAGTGTCCCTGCTCCTGGCACAGCAGGCAGAAAAGGCAGAGGGCAGTAAGCGCTTGGTAGCCTACTTTGACTCCTTGAGAGAGACCGAGTCTGGGGGTCAGGCGTGGGCAGGAGCCTGCTGAGCACTGCCAGTTTTCTCAAGTGGCCCCAATTCACAGAACAATTGGAAATCACTGTTTTACAGTCAATGGGACTGTGCTTGGTTTTTTGGCTTTTGGGGGGGTGGGAGGGGTGGATGGGGGTGTGTGTTTCTTTCCATTACACTCCTTAACATTCCACTTTAGGCTTCATACCTTGTATTGCACATTTATTGCATTATAAGTATATTGCTTCCTTACACAGAAATTGTGTTTTGTTGCTCACTGTGTACTCTTTCCTTAGGAAAAATTCTTTGTTAAAGTTGTCACTTATTCAAAATAGTTCTCAGCTTAAATAGCCAGACACGTGAAAGAAATGTTAGACACTAGCAGAGCTTCTGGTATAGAGATTGTTTATGAGGCTGAGACTGGTGGGAGAAAAGATGTTTCTTTTGCCATAGGTTTGGCTCCTCACACTGAGCTCACATGCAAAGCCAGTATAGTAGAGGGCACTGAGGGTTTAGGCTACCGCTTATGTCACATGTCACAGTTTGTCAGGCTGATACTGCTGTTTGGGTGTCTGCCACAGTCTTTCAATATGAGTGGATGAACATGAACACAATTTTTATTATTTTTTTTCTATGAATTATGCTAGGTCAACTATTCCTATAGTACTGCTTAGGCAGTAAATATACCATACAGAGACTCAAGTCAGTTAAGATCTAGATAAGCCTGTTTTACATATAAGTTTGCAACCTACCAGCTTAGAAATGTAAATTGAGCACAATCCGTTACTACTATTAGTGATTATTTTACTCGTGGTTTTCTCATTGCATTAAAAAAAACAAAACCAAACCAAAGCCACAGCTTAAAAATAAGTAAAGTGTATATCTTGCATCATACTTTTTAAAACTGACCTAACAATTGGTTCTAAAAAAACAAGTGTTTTGGAATACTAAAAGATTAAATAAGGTGAGTTTCATGAATGTCTGCTGAAACTGTCACTGAGAGGATCATAGTCCAGATCCATAGATGCTCTATACTGATAACTACTCTGGTTTAAATAGATTTATATTTTTTTAGCTACTTTGATCTTAGTAGAGTTGATTTACTTTAGAACAGAAAAGGAGCTGGCCAGACTTTTTTCCCCTAGTTCATCAACCCTCTGTCATTCTTGCTCCTAAGTGGCAACAGTTGAGACAATGTATGGCAGTACTTCCTTCTCATCCTCCTGGAACTCCAAATAAATTAAGTTTAACAAAGACAAGATGTTTAAAATAGCAGAGGGAAGTTCTTAATTTCAGTGATATATAACTTTACTGATGATAATGCACAGGAGGAGTAAGTTCAGAAGTAGTGTCAATCTAAACAGAGATGACGGGATAACTGGGTATCTGACTAATAGACATTAGGACTTTATAACAAAAGGATTGAAAGCACAGGAAGGTCCATCCAACATCAGTAGGCCTAACAATGCATGACAGGCTTTAAATTTTTTCTCCATTCAAAATGAGTTAACACTACTTCAAAAGGAAGGTTTTGTATTTTTTCTGCTTTCGGTGAAATTTTGCCAGTCCACTCCAAAATGGCCTTTGAGTACATGGCAAATTAAAAGTCTGTCTTATCCTGTAGGTAAACTATCTTCTTTAGCATAATATTTACCAAAATACATAGATTTTACAAAAGCAAGCTATATTTACAAATTAGAATCTTAATTACCTGACCTTTGTGTCCTTTTTTCTATTCCGCATACTGTCAAGATCTAGTCTTACCAAGCTAGTTACTGTTTCTGAGAGAAGCAACAATAATAATCAAATTGAGGGGGAAAAAAAAAAAAAAGAGGGGGAAAAGAAAACCAGCACTGGTTTTTGGTCTTGTCTCAGTGTCTTTGCTGCTGAATGCTGCACTGGCTATAGTGATAAATAGCACTATACTTGAGAAGTGGAAGAAAATAATTGATTAGATCCTTTCCCTGCATTTACCATAGTGCTTCTTTCCCCTCTGGGTTTGTGCAGTTTAATTTGCCATTGATTCTTTAATGATTATAGTGTCATAGAGGAGCCAGTGTTTATCTTCATTGTGCACTCTGGACAATGCAGTGGACCTGAATCTTTTCTTGCACATTCTGGTCTACATCTGCAGTCATTTGATACAGACTTAAGTGAGGTCTCAGTCCTCCTGAAGTTTATATGGTGAGTGCATCCTTCTTCTGTCATTGGCAACATCTAATTAGTGCCAGTCCTTATTCTGCAAGATTAGTTCTGTATTTCAGGCACTGAAAGACTAATTCAAGAGAAGGTCCAAACACTGAAACATTTAGCTCAGTTATTTTAATAAAAAAGGTCAATGTTCTAACACTGAGAAATTTGTGTGTGAATAGAAGTTCTAAATGCATGTGTCAGATACTACATGGGCTTTTAATATGTACTAAGGGAAGCAGTGTTTTAAATTGCCAGCTGAATGCAATTGGTTGTGATACACTGCCGTGGGTTTCTTCTACTATATTGTAGTACTTGACTTGTGGACTGTGGCAGTAGACTAAGATAAGAAGGATGTTGTTTCTTTTCTGCTGAACTCAACTTCTATCTGAAAACCATCCTCCATTCTGGTGACAGCTTTTTCTATTTTATCTTCCCTGTAATCAGGGCTACTATTTCAGAAGAAAGCACTATACTCCAAATATAGAGAATTAGCCTCCTATTCAGGATTGTTCTCAAGGAATATTTACAAGAATTGTTTTTAAACTCTATGCTTTCATATTAAAATTATTTTGCTTCATTAAAGCCATTTTCACTGAAATTTTCTGTAAGAATCACATTTTTAATAACACTGAAATAGTTTCAGGTTTGGGAATTAAATATTATATTTCGAACATAAAACACAAGCAGAATTAGAGGGCAGAAAAGGTTTTAACAAACAAGCCAGGCGGTTAACATCTGAGCGCCCTGTGGAGTTCTGTCATGTACAAAGGGATTAAAGAGAAGTCATAGTCTACAGATGAAGTAAATGGAAGAGGGAGGGATGGAAAAAAACCAACTTCAGATTCAGGCATGGGTTGCCTTCACGATAAGCCAAGTGCCATAAAGTATGTTGCTGAGTTAACTACTGGGCGGGGGGGAGGTTTGCTAAAGGGCAAAATTTACTGCTGGTTAAAGTAGAGTTGGACGGTGAGAAGGACAGACAAAAACCAAAACATCCCTCTCCCCCCACCTCCCTTTTTTTTTAGGCTCAACTTCACCCCTTCATCACTAGCTGCTTTACCTTCCCCCCACACACACCCATTCTTTTCCTGGATTGGTGCAGGGGAATGGGAGGTTGTGGTCAGTTCATAACATCTCTCTGCCTCTCCTTCCTCCTCACACCTTTCCCCTGCTCCAGTGTGGTTACTTCCCATGGGCTGCAGTCCTTCAGGATAAACCTGCTCCTGCTTGGGCTCTCCAAGGGCTGCAGCTTCCTTCAGGGCATGTCTGCCTGCTGCAGCCTGGAGTCCTCCATGGGCTGCAGTGAGGATGTCTGCTCCAGCATGGTCCTCTCTGTGGGCTGCAGAGGAGTCCGCTCTGGTGCCTGGAGCACCTCCTTCCCTTCCTCCTGCACTCACCTTGGTGTCCTCTCTCCTGTTTCTGACCCTTTTTTTTTTTTGACATTTTGCCCTTTTTTCACACAGGCTTTCCCAGAGGCACCATCGGGCTCTGTGCCCTGCAGTGGGTGTGCTGGAGCCAGCTGGGTCTGGCACCGGGCAGCCCTTGGCCTCTCCTCTGAGAGATCACCCTGCAGCACTCCCTCTACCAGCACCTTGCCACGTAAACCCAATACAATTTGGTCCAAAAATCCAATTCTGCCTCCAGAAATTGTGATCTTAACTCCTGTTGAGATCAGTAGGAGTTGTGTCTTGGCACTGGATGGGAACACAAGAGCCCTTGAATGATTTTGCCACATGTATTAATGAAATGATTCTTTCGCGTTGATGTATATTGCGTGAGCACCTCATATCGTAATGACAAAGTAAATCCTTAACTGCAAGAGTTATTTTTTTGTTTGGTGAATCAAATTCAATGGGCTGCCTCATCAGCTTTGAGTTAGAAACAACACTCAGTGTCATACTTGCAGGCAGAAAGTACAGATGAAGAAACTGTGGGAATCTGAAGCCAACATGGTAAATAGTTTCATAAAGCAAGCTTGCATTACTGTACAGAAGGAGATCGATATTCTAAAGGCCTGAAGTTGCAAATCCTCATTTCGGTCTTGGAGTCATATCATGAATAACATTTAGAGCAGCATGTAGCATGTTGGCCATTAATTGCCGTTAAGTCTGTCATTAAGAGCTGTCAAGCTGTTTGCAACAGAAGAGCAGTCATACAAGTGATAGGGGAAATTAAAAGAATGGGAATGGAAGGAACTGGGATTTTGTGTGCAGTGCAGGTGAGGTGAGAAAATGAAGAAAAAATATTTTGTAGGATTCAGGTAATAGCAATAGTAAGGGATGGAGTATTATTATTTCTGGTTGCTAAGATAATAGAAGCACAGGTATAACACTAGAAGCAAATGTAAAGTGCAGCATATGATTTGAATCTATTCATATTTAACTTATTAATACATTTTTGAACGTCCAAAAGTATCAGATGACACCGTGTATTCCCAGTAGCGATGCGACTCTTCTATCTGCGGTCATTAAATATATATTAGGTTTACAGTTGAAAAGTCTGTGGGCTGGCAGACTGAAGAAGTGACTGTCTGCACCATAGGTTTTGTCACTGTGATGATTCTGTCTGCCAGCATTTAGGTGACATAGAAGTCATAATCCAAACTGTTCATCTCCGAGTACACCTTCTTACCTACAAGGGGAACAAGTACAAGGAAAGAGAAATGACAAGTGCAGTAGTAATGTTACCAAGGTCTAACACAGTTATTTATTGTTGGAACAGAGCATCGTGTATCAGCCCACTTTGCATTTACAGTTGTCTAATTGTTGGTTAGGGTGAGGCAACTGTGTGCATCTAGTAACTTGACAGACACTTAAAATAGTGTCTCTTTTGTCGTCAAGAACTTGACATGAACACCGGGTACTATGCAATATATTGGACATTGCAGTCACACATGTTTTTGTTTCTGTTGAGATAAAGGTCCTTATAAAAAAACCCAAGCAAACAGAAATAAATCCCCAAACAACCCCCAGCCCACCCCCAAACACTAAACCCATTTATTTACAGATTGTGTGTATTTAATTAAAGAGCTTATCTAAAAAACATCTTACTGTTTTTGGAAACCTGTGGTCATCTGAAAAACACTGTATGTTTTTTAGAAACCTATAGAGGACAGGCATTTTGAACAGGTTGGTGTGCTGTAAACAGGGCCTGATGCGTTCTGGGAAAGTCCGTACTAAGGTAGATGAAGTGTAAGAAATGAGTAGGATGCGCAGAGATTATTTTTCAACAGTGGTGGAGTTGTGAATACTTTTCAATCTACAGTTGTGGTGGTCAGAAAAATGACTGTAAAAGTCACATTTTGATCCAAAAAATGTTTTTCCCTTATAAGATTCCATTTTCCTGTCAGTCAGATGAAAATTTTTCTGCCCTTAGCACTGGACTCATCAGAAAGTTAATTTAACTGTTATTATTTGGTAAAAATATTCCTAATCGTCATTCAGCAAAACACCACATCATACAAAGAGGACTAGTGTAAAGTTTTAACCCTGCCTCATATAGAAAGCTGAATAGTGTTGAAGCATTTGCAACTCTAGGCAGGTGTTTAAGTATTTCCTTGAACTGTGATGGATTAATCCTACATTGAATTATCTTGCTGAACAGAGCAATTTCTTTAATAACTTGTGTTACATGACTGAATAACATGCAGCACTTTAAAATACATATGTGCACTGTGGGGCTCCTTGTGTCTGCCTTTAAAACAACTGTTTCGGAGTTGCCTGCTCTGCAAGGATAGTTAATATTCTGGTTGTGGTGTATAACGTACAAATTGTTAGAAAATTTAACATTATTTTAATAGCTAAAACCGTATTGAAATCAGCATACTTCATAGAATTACACTGGGCAAAAATATTTGGAAGTACATTACATTTATCATTAATTTTTTATTTCCATTGTGTGTTGCAGGTAACATTTACCTTAGCACTGCTGAGCTGGTGTAATGCAAGGAAAGACACATCATGAAATGGAAACATTATCCTTTTTTGGTCATAGTAGCTGTATTCAGCCTTTCAAGATGCCACCAGTTACTGGGTCAGCTCATTCCAGGTAGGTACCTTTTATTTAAACATAAACATTCATGTTTTTATGAATCATTTTTATGCTGTCCGTGTTGAATATATACATGTATATACCGAAAGTTCTCTCTCCATGTATTTGTGCGTGTGTGTGTGTAGTTAAGGAATTTATGACTATATCTGCATATTCAAAAGACATAATTTAATAAGTGCTCTATTGTTTATGCTGCAATGAGCTGCTTTTTTTTTTTTTTGATTGCAAGGAAAAACACAGAAAATGAATGGCCTGAAAATATGAGAAGGTTAAGGTGGATGTTAAAGCATTCCTTTGATTAGCACTGTTGGTGAAGGGAAGAAATGCAGAGTGCAGAAACCGACTCGAATATCAAAGAGAATAGGAAATCTATAGAGAACCTTCCTGAAGGAGGAGGAAAAGAACAGCAACTGTGAAATAGCTGAAATGCAGTTTTTTTCAGTGAAGTCCTAGAGATCAGAGATCGTACTGGTGCTCATGTATGGCAAGTCTTACTAGGTGCAGATAGGAGTAGTAAGCATGTATAAAAATGGCAAGATACCATCCAACTTGAAAGAGAAGGTGGTGGTAAAATAGGTAACCTGTATCACTTCAGTGAACAGTGGATTTTTATTGAAGTAAGATAGAGGAAACAATCTGTTTTATTGTGCAGGGGTTTTCTTTTTAGAATAAATCTATAGAAACAGCTTCTGAGTCATTATGAATCATCTTCAATATTTGTTGGGAAAAACCCAAACAGGCTTTGATCGGTACTGCTGATAATGTATAACCTTTCAGTAAAATGTAGGAAAACACAATAGACTGTAAAAAGGGAAAGTGACATGCTGATTTCGGTGGTTGGTTGTTCTGCTTTGCATCTGAATAATAATGTAGAAGATTCTACTGGATGGATTTCAAAGTTGAATACAACGTGTGTGTAGAATTTTGTGGCTATACAATTCTTCTCCGTATATCCGCGGGTAACGAGTTCAAATACAGACTACTGAATGAAAAGAGGATGTGGAAGAGTTTTGTTCCTTCAAGGGTTTGTTGACCTATAATGTGTGGTGGTTCATGGAAAGTAAATTAAGGAAATTAATTTATTTCCCCCCCCCCCCAACAGTTTTGTTGGTTTCAAACTTGTTATGTAGGAGATGCAAAAAGATTCCAGAATAAGGGAAGACCTAAGTTAAAATTATCATTTAAAAAGTTTGACCTCAGACTTCAAACATAATTTCAAAGCAATTTACCTGTCACAAAGACATCTACCGGTCTTTTTAAAAGGAACGCCTGCAGATCCAAATGTATTTGCATGATAGCCACTGCCATCCATTTGCACTGGTTTCAATTTAGTCATAGTTTTGTAGACTCTACTAAAAAGGCTGTTTGCATTGTATTACTTTTTCCATCAAATTAGTTCGGAATAAAATCACAGGTGGCATTTTGATTTTGTCCCTGCTTTATAATTTTCTTCACAGACCTCAGACTTGAACCAAGAGATTACTCTACTTGGCCAGACGTCAGTGTGCTCAGCTTCACTGGCAGGGTGCCAGGAGTGTGATTATCACAAAAGATCAAATAAAGCAGGATTATTTTTTTTTCCTTTAAGCAGTTCATCCCATTCATTTTGCTCTTTTCATGTCTTTTCCTCACAAAGGCATGCCTCTCTTTTAATTATTTTTTTTTAACTGTGCAGAGAGAGACCTGTGCAAAATCTCATTTTTTTTCCTCCATTTAAGGGGGGGCGGGAGGGAGGGGGCAGGGGAAGGAAGAAAGAAATAATGGTTCTTTGGAATTCTACTGTATCCACAAAAAATATCAATAGAGCAATAGGTAATAGCTTTTTCTGAGGATTGCTAAAAGCATGAAGCAGCTACAAGGTCTGTGATCATAGTACTACTAAACAGTGTTATTTTATTTTCTTTTAATAAACCCCATGCTTTCAAAATAACAGATTCAATGAAATTATTTTTAAACTATGTTCTTAGAAACGTTTAAAGAATGAAATTTCATGGTTTCAAAGTTTCCAATTCTATCTTATCTAAAAATTGAAAATTGTTCCAGCTTATTGATGTCATAGCTTTAATTTCATACAACAAACTATCAGAAATGTGTTAAAGCTTAACCTCAGAACTGGAATTCTCAACTTCAGTAAAATGTTATGAATTTTAACAGCGGTCTTATAACTTTGAAATATTTATTGTAGTTTTTGCTGAATCTTTTCATATATTCTTGTTGAGTCCGACTATTTTGCATATGGGATCCACAGGGAAGTACTGTCTCCCCCCTTTATTAAAATCACGGCTGAGCCTTTCATCTCATGTCATTACATCTTACCTCTAATTCACATATAAAATACACTTGCAATTCCACTATGGCTGTCTCCTGAGGCATAAAGTAGCTCTGCCTTGGCGCATCTTTATTTAATCAGGGGTTGAACATTATCTGGGAAAGATGCGATTTTTCTTTCCAGTTTCTTTGCATATTTAAAAGCTGGAAAACTTGATAGTTGATTTTAAAGTGCACTGATCTAAGAAAACATGGAATTAACTAATGCTATATCACGTTTAAATGCATACGTTAAACTCGATGTTTTCAGTTAAGTCACCAAAGTGTTTTAAAGTTACCAGTTACTACATTGTCAAAAAAACATAGAAGAGCCATAAATCCCACAAGCAGCAAAATACTTTAATTATTAAAACTGAGATTTTTTTAATTTTTTTTTTTAAACACCAATAGAAGTGAGTGAAATCTTTCGGATTTGTGGTCTGTTGATAAACATAGTAAAAGCATTCCTCATGGATTTGGTTGGGCTTAGGATCGGGTCCTTTAGCAGAGAGTATAGTGGAAGTGCCCTCCATCTGAACTGGAACAGATGCCAGACATGGGGGATCTAGCCAATCTTTGAGCTTTACAGAGATATCTGGACAAAGAAAGCCTTGTAAATCCATGAAATGACAAATTTTGAATGCTGCTGATGGATTATTGAGATATTTTTGTAACCGAGTTCTCGGTAGATCTTGGGGAGGGGAAGATGAGGAGAAAGCCCCTTTTGAATCCAAATTTTTTGAGAAATTTTGATAGAAGCTTGTGGACATCCATGGCCTACAAGTACTGCCTTTCAGTACTTGAGCAAAGACTGACATTGCACTAGAAAGCCTCATATATTTCCATCATTTTCAAGTAAAAAAAAGATTGCTTTTCTGGTACTTTTTTTCTGGTTTTTAAATCTGTGAAGTACTGTTTCTCCAGGAAATAGATTTCCTTTAGGAAATGCAGATGTATGTAACAAAGCATAAGATATGGAAAGCCTACATGGTAAAACATAAATTTGAGAAATATGTTTTGCCTACTGTAAGTTTAAAAAAAACCCCAAACAAACAACCACTAAACGACGCTCTCTGATAATCATAGAAGCTTACTGAAATCCTGAAGAGAACCAACCCAGGATTTGACCTCTTCTGGGGTAGACAAGAATATTTTAAATTTCCTCTTCCCTAATAGTACTTGGCTTACTAATAAAACACTACAGGAAATACATTCACTATCCTAGCTTGTTTGCCTCTTTCAACAAGAGACAGTTATTATTCATAATGAAACTTTCATGAATTCAAATTGTCTTTTTTCACTGCCTTTAACATGCTAAGTTGTAAGCAATCCTTCTTGGAATCTGAAAGCTCTTACATTAGAGCTTTTGTCAAGTTCAGTAACATAAGTAACTAAATTGTTTGGTGTGATATTTTTAAAAAAAAAAATCACTGTGAATTTTTCAGTACTCAAGGCTCTGTGATCTGGCTAGTGAAAACATGATTTGTAGTTTTCCCCTGTCACCTGCTTGACAAACTACCAAATTCATTGTCTGAGTATGACACTGTGGGTTTAGATGTGTAATGGATTTTTTTTGACAGTAAATTCTGCATTGCTGTCCTGGACAGACAATGCCTCTGGTTTCCCTGCAACTTGTGACAGCACCTTGAAAAAATGGTTCCTAGCACTGAAAGATCTTCATTTGCTGCTTCATAAAGAAGATCAGTGTCTTGTATAATGTAATGTGTACTTATTCATTCCTCTGTACTTTTTAAGTGCCCGAATGAATTTTCAATCAAATATCCAAAATAAATCTCTCAATGATCTGAATAAGATATTTAATAGTTCAGGCGAAGAATTTAGTTGGTTTTATGGTTGTGCAGGTTTTTCTGTTTAAAAAGGAAATGTTCAGCCAAACCCAACCCATAGTTTAACTGTTGACTGTCTTTTGGCACAGGCTCAGAGGCAAAGAGATGCTCAAATTCTGTGTAAGTCCATGATTGTGAAGCTGTAAAGGAAGGCTGAAAACTCATTGAGCTAAGGAAATTAAGTGACAGTACTCCCTTGGCACTTGTCAGAGAGTAGCAAATATGGATTTGAATTCCTTCAACTGAGAGGTGTTTGAAGATAGTTACCACCCTTTCTGTGCAAGTGATCCAGTAGCTGAGCTCATATTTAAAAAAGATGGCAGTTTTGTTGATTATAATTTTGTATTGCTTTAAAATAAAGTCATGTCCATAACTATTTTCTGATGAGCCAGTAGGCATTTCAAAGCACCTGGACAGGAAAGCTTAGCTTATAGGTCACAGGGGAAATAAGGCAAAGGACAGAAGCCAAAACCCTCAAAACTTATGTAAAGCTATGCCTTCTCAGGAACAGAGCTGTAAGTCCCAGAGGAATGTTAACTCTAAAGATGGAAGGACGTGATTTGACAGGGTCAAATTTTTAAATATAGGTCCTCAAATTCCATGCAAATTCCACTTATTCTTTCATTGAATCTGAGCCCAAATGAAGATAACTGTTAACTATTTTTGATTAAAGACATACGTATAAGACTGGAAGTGTGTAGCTCTGATGTGGGAATGCTCATAGACTAATGGAAGAAATTAGGCTAGCAGGCACATGGAGGTCATTTAGTCTGATTTTTTTTTCTTTCCCTCAAAACAGTGCTATCTTCAGAGTTAAATCAGGTTGCACAGGGCTGTGTCCAGCTGCATTCTGAGCACTCCTCCAGGGATGGAAATTTCATAAGCTCTTTGGACCACTCGCAATGGGAATATTTACTTCCATTTAGAGCCAGCTGGAACTTTTTGTATTGCAATTTATGACTCTTGCATCTTGTCTTTTCTCTGTGCGTTTCTGAGGAGTCCCCAGCTCTCATTTCTGCAAAACTTTCTTAAGGTAATTGAAGACTGTAATTGGACTACTACCTCAGACTTCTGTATGCTAAACCAAACCGCCTTCTTTAGCCTCTTCAGTATCTCGTGTGCTGCAACCCCCTCACCATCTTAGAGGCTCCCCTCTGGGCTCTCTCCCATTTTTCTGTTTCCCTCTTGGAGTGAGTGGCCCAAAACTAGATGCACTTTTCCATGTTCAGACTCATGACTGACAACTGGGGGGAACAAATCACCCCTTAACCTGCTGGTTACGTTCTCACTAAAGCACACCAGCATGCTGGTATCCTTTCCTGGGTCAAGGACACATTGTCAGCTCAAATTCAACTTACCAACCAGGACCACAGATTTCATCTCTGTCATGTTCTTAATTTTCCATCATATAACTTCTACTGTAGAAAGGATCATCTTGGAGGAACTGTTCTGTTCACAAAGAGTAGTGGCAAGAAATACCATGTTTTGTTGCGTGTTCTACGGTAATTTTGTTTTCATAAGCTTTATGAAATGTCACTCTTGGCCATAAACTACATTTTTGTGATCCTAATTTAATATAACTGTGATAAATGCATCTGTAAGTGATGTGTAGCAAGGGATGATGATTTAATATATCGTTTCCAGTTGTAAGTGCCACCAAGTTTGTAGATTGTGGTATTCAAGGTCAAATTCAGAGAGAGTAGACAGGCAGTTTAGGCCTTGCTGGGGTCAAGGAACATGTGGAAAGGTGTGTTTCTGTCATCCACATCCAAGTAACTTGAAGCAGACACAAAATATTCTTAAATTCAAAACTGCAAAAAGAAAAACAAAACAAAAACAAAATACCACCCACATTTTGGCTAGCCCCTACAAAGAAGGGGTTCTATTTAGATAGACTAAATAAAAAATAAAAAAGAGAAAAACTGGCATTTGTGCTCTTGTAAAGATTGTGTTTGTTTTCATGTCGGCCTCTTCCTTCTCTCCTATCCCTGCAATATATATAGACCATGCTGTAACCTCTTGTAGGCAGGAAGCAGTACCAACTGAGATCATCCTATTTGGCCACTGAATATATTTATGCATGTGTATATGCCTTTGTAAGTATGCATAATGACATACAATTATCAGTAACTCTTAAGACTGAAAAGCCATCTTACCTTATGGAGCATTCAGTTTTCTTTGAAGTGCTGAGTAATATGTCATCCTTGCAAAATATTTAAGAAATGTTTTTCACTGATTGGTATTCCTATGTCCCAATATTAATGAATTAATTCTAGAACACATTATGTTATGATACAATATATTTTTTATCAAGGAAATATTATGATGTTTCCATGGTATGAAATTACCATATATAATTTCCATTATGACTGTACAAACCAGATTATTTAATAACACAAGATATGATCATTTCTTGTTATCAGAAAATGGAAACTGTGTAGTAAATCTTGTATACTGTTTTCAGTTAATTTGCGTATGTAATCATCATGTAATTTATCTAGTCGTCCATCCCTGCTGATCGAAGTAAAAATACCTAGCTGTTTTTTTCGTAATTTGGAATATTGTGACTAAATTTTTTCTGACTCTATCAGATATGTGCTGGTTGATTTTTACAGTTTTGTCATTTATTCATCTTGTTTATTTTGATTGACATCAACACATTTTCAAAGTACTCAGATTGTTTCAGATTTGCTGGCTTTATGGTGTGACCTTAGGTTTTCCCTGTTGGGTTTTTTTTGTGTTTTCTTCCCCCTCTCCCCTCCCCCAACTCCTCTCCCTTCTTTGGAGGATGACAAAGGTTTGCATTTCCCATTAGTAGAACTGTTGTGCCTGGAAAGAGGATGTATATGAAAAGGGGGAAAAAAAATCCCAGCACGTGCCTTGCCTTCCAGAGATTGTCACTGTGTACACTGAGGTCTTAATAAATAAAAAGATTGCCAGCTGTACTTCAATTCACAGCTTCTTTATTAGCCTTTAAAAAGAAATAAATAAAGCATGACGCTTTATTTAATTGTCTGAATAGATGGAGACAAACCGAGAGGCACAGTCTGTTGCAAGAGACTTAATGAAGAAATCCCTATTTTTAATCTAGCTGTAGAAGACACAACTCTTCTGCCTTGATGATGTGGCCTTTGTGATGAACCTGGCTGGAAAACCACATGTGCTGCACCGTCTTCCTAATTAAGTCATCAAAATGCACTGGAGCAAACTGAGTGACTTGCGTAGACCAGTATAAGTAATTTTAGTTCCTCTATTGCTTGGTTAATAGAAAGTGGCACTGTTCTAGATTATGACTGATAGAGGGTTAGATGCTACAGCTGCTATTATTGTGCCTGCAGGTTGGCGCCTTTATAAGCCGTTTCTGTGCATGCGTAAGAAGGAACGATTTGCTTTGTTTCCCTTTCTTTTCTCTTACTTTTCGAGGATGTAATCCCAGAAGCATTTCCTCCATTTTTTTTCTTTTCCTCTAGAAGTCTGTGCTTGTGACTTTCCTCAAAACATGCAGATATTCTATTCATTTTGGATGCACTGATAGAGCATTCACCAAAATCGATCTCAAAAGTAATTTTTCGGGAAGGCTGCCCAGTAAAATAAATTAAAAGATAAACAAGATGAAAAAAATTTCAACAATGACAATGACGGTCAGATAAAAAATTTGAGTATATATAATGAGGAGGGAACCAGTTTTTCTGATACGAGTTTGATTGGCCATTCTCATAATTGGTGAAATTGTTGGTAAATAGTCATTTCTTTGTTCATCAGTAGTCTTACTTAAAGTTCTAAGCTTTTTAGAGACAAAAATATATTGATTATGAGAATGGCATAATCAGATCTTGAGTATCATAGGAATTATAAAACTATGTTGAAAAATTTTCCTACTTTATGTACCTCTGAGACACTCAAAAATTGATAGCAAGGTTACTGTACAGGTATTTGCATGCAATAATCTAAGAATTAATTGCTTGAATTCTTCTATAAAGATCATGTTTCATATGGTTAATGGAGAAATTGGCATAAATGCTATGTATATATTTGTAGATAATGTAAATAGAATTTTCACCAGAAGTTGTTCTACCTATATTAAAATTAACAAAAATAAGGGTTTCTTTACATAACTCATCAATTATCCTGAGAACAATCTTAGGTTACAAAAGCAGAGCACAAAATGACATAGAGTCTATTGAATCTAATATTTATTTAGATGAGGAATCTGTTAGAGCTTCAAAGCAATTTAATGTCTTCAACATCAATTATAAAACTAATTTCAGTCATAGCAGTGAAAGAATGTAACAATTTACAAGGGTGTTTTCACACTTACGACTACTCAAGGGGTTACTCTAGGCATATCTGCACTTGCTAATTTATTTTCAGTGCTGTGAAATAGAGTGTCTAGAGATGCTTTATTAAATATTTTAATAAGTGTCGAACATATTTTGCACAATTTCTGCCTTGACAAAGGGTGATTTATATGCACCTGTATCTGCATATGCAGGAAAAAAAAATCCTTTTGTCAGAGATCGCCACCTTATTTTTGTGCAAACTAAAGAGGAAATTACTGCCTTTTGTCTAATCTGAATTTTAAATCAAAGTGGAACTGGTGAAAGCAAACAAGTCTTATATTTTAAGCTTTTTTTCCCTCAACCTTCCCTGTTGAGTTAGATTGACATCACTGTTATATTCTAAGTATTTATCCATGATGGTGTTATCAGTACAGCAATGTGTAGCTGACTAGTTGCCGTGTCGTCTTTATAGTGACTTTTATAACATTTCGTAAGTGTTTAGAAAAATACTTCACTTTTGTCTATGGTTGAAAAAATCACCGCCTATTATTTTGATCCACTGAGAAACTTCTATATGGCCAATATTCAGAAGGGTTGATATTTTATATTTGATAAATTCAACAGTATAAGGTTGCAGGTACCATGACTTTCAAGTGAGTTTCTATTTCTGTTAATATAGCTTAAATATACTTTCTACATTAATTTAGTTATTGTACATTAATTGTCAAAGTAAAATGTCACATATTCTATGTATGTTAGTACTAAATCCATCAACTCTGCTTCCTCAGTTGTATGAAAACAAAGAAACACCTATCCTTTACAAATTGTTTTTGCTTAAGGCACTGTTACAGGCTACTAGGAAGATAAAAGACCACTTGAAAGAGCTGCCAAGCACATCTGGTTAGCCATTTACTGTTAAGTTTCCATGTATAGACATTTCTTTAATTACATTTTGGGTGTGGTTTTGTTTATCTTTTTGTTTTTTCCTGCCCAACATTACCCTAAGGGTAAAATTTAATTATATTATTTAGAATGTATTTTTTAAATCAGATCGTAAACGACTGAGGTTTTAACTCTACTTCATTTTGACACACAACTGAGATGATCTAGAAGGTCACACTTTTAATATATGAAAACAAAAAGGCAGCTAATGGTATGCAAAAAAAAGGATGCTTTTTTTTTTCTTCCTTTCTCTCTCCTGTCTTTGCAAAATGGATCAGTTATGCCCTTTAGATTTCATTCACTTACACTACTCCCTACTCATAGTAAGATTGAACAATTTCCAGTTCACTTTACATTCATCTGGCACTTAAACGTATAGATGTAAGATTAAAGGTTCTGTTCATGTACAGTACCATTTCAGAAAACATGTTTTGTTATATTCACTAACATTCATCTAAAAACACGGCACTGAACTAGCATAGAATTGATCACTTACATTTTTTGAAATTACTTAATGTCTAAGTGTTTCTTCCTTTAATTGTATGTTACACTAAAATTTTTAGGATAGCTTAATGCTTGAAAATTGGTGCACACTTAGGCTTCTTTCCTGATTTGGCATGTAACACATAAACAAGCATCACAATTTTGAAAGATGCGATACCCACAACCACTTCTGTTCA
Organism: Chionis minor; assembly: GCA_013398295.1. Classification (NCBI taxonomy): domain Eukaryota; kingdom Metazoa; phylum Chordata; class Aves; order Charadriiformes; family Chionidae; genus Chionis; species Chionis minor. Next base: position 219,900 of record VZSF01007706.1, on the reverse strand, counting down.
GCAGTTTCCACTATTTCCATTTGCCAAGTGTCTTAAGTACACGTTTGCTTATGAGTGGTAGCTGATAAGCTGGCTTTTGTCTGACTATTAAATCAGGACTAAGCGTTGTACTAATTCCGAATTAGGTTTGAGCCTGTGGATGGTCACAACTACATCCTCCACTGAGAAAGACTGGAAAAGAGTTCACAGATGTTTAAGAGCTAAATCACCTGTTGGTTGTGTATATTTGGTTGCCTTCTTAATCTGTTGTCTCCTTACTTGTACATGGATTCGTTATTTTCCAGTTCACATTGGTTTATTTCCTACATTGCAGTGTTTCATTTTCTTTTATTAGTTGTTTATAACATCTCAGAATTTTATCCTTCAGTTTTTAGTTTATTTACAATCTGAAATACCTGTGATTAGCTTTACTGTAAACTTTAGGTTTACTTCAGCCACCTTAGCACAAAAAAGCCAACATCTGTTTTTAAATTTCAGCACTTTGGTAGCCTGCTTCTGATATAGCACTCATGAGGGGTTTCTGGTTTTAAGTTGGAGCTGTTGCAGGAGAGAAAGCTTATTATATATTAACTTTGGTTTTGCATTTGGGTTGAACAAGGTAGCTTGGATTGGTCTCATGAGTTAATCACAGCAATCTGACACACAGGTCAAAACTGGTGTTTGATTTTGATGGTACTGTGTCCCAAAATGGCAAAATATAGAGACAATTCTGAATTTGAACTAAAATGCATGAACCTTAGGACTGGGAAGAGGACAATGATTACTGCCTACCTTCCTTGTTTATTTTCTGTTCCCGTAAAATATATCTTTTTTCAAAATTCGTCTGTCCTTGAAAGGGCTTGCCACGCAGAGAGGTCAAAATGTTAACTAAAGTTCTGCTCTTTACAGCATTCACACAACTTACCCAAATTGAGCTCCCTGCTGTCACAGCTAGATTACTTCTGGGACCTGAGCTAGCTTATTTAAAGCTAGCCTGGGACCTTGACTTTACAAGGCAGTCTGCTGTTCTTTCACTGGCTGTTGTCTTTATCTCATAGTGCTGCTTTTCTTGTGAGACATCATGGTGTTTTTTGTCCTATTGTAGACATTTTAAAAGTTATAATGCAGTTCATAAAAGAAATCAGCTTCTAATTCCTGTGGTTTTTTTCGAAATATGCCATTATTAAGGTTTTTGCCTCCTGTGGTTTTTGAAAGACTGTGCAGAGGGGTTTTTTTAAACATGACAAGAAAAAAAGTTGTGAATGCTTTAGCAGGAAAGACTGAATCATCCAGTATTTCAAAGGAATTAAGTACAGTGAGAAAAAGGATGGTCTGAGGTCAGTCGTAGCTTATGAAGGTATTCAGTCAGTGTCAAGTCTGGCTTTGAGCTCTGATTCGAAATATTTAACCTTTCTATTACTGCAGAAATTCCAATCAATCTATGTTACAGTCACCTTACAAGAAGTAAGTGAAATCCCTTGGTCAGCATTTGCAGAACAGTCCATTTTGCTAATTCAGAAAGACTGACAGAATGTTGATAATAGAAATAAACCAGCAAGTCTGTCCTCTTTTCAAAAAAACACTGAAGGCATGTGTTATATGTATGGCTACATAATAACATGTTTAAAATCCATAAAAGCACATATTACCACAGTTTTTGAAACTGAAGTTAGATCTAGAGTAAAGCTACTCCATTCTAGGCCAGTGGTGTAAAATCCTTATTCTGATAGTTGATGACATAAGCATTCATGTAAATAACCACACATTAGCTATATTTTAATACTACAGTGCCTAAGTAAAGAATCCCATTAAAGGGTCACAGAGCACTTGCAGTCACGATTAGAACTTGTTAATGAATTGAATTCTGCCAAAGTGAAAAGTTAGGTGGTCTGAGTTGTCTTCTGGTGAAGCTTTTGTCTTATTTCCTATTTTAATCTTTAATATGTCTTCTTTCGGTCTCATAAAGGTACATCATGTTTCATTCCCCAGCTGTTAAATGCTGGTGTGCAGCTTTTTCTCTGCAGAATTCTTCACTCCTAACTCATGGATATTTCTGTTTGCTCTCTCTTACTTTTTTTACAGTTTATGTGAGTAAACCATGCAGGAGTAGCACGAAATTTTTATACTTCTGCAGTTATATTTTCATTTCTTCTTTTCCTGTTCAGTTCAATTTCAACCACACAGCAAAGTTCTCGATCACTTGGAAAGTTTATTTCAATCTTCCATAATGCTAAAGCAATGAACTTGACTATATGATTGATAGCTCCCCTTCTTAGGACCTACCTTTTGACTACCTTAATCATTTGGATTGCAATTTTCCATGTTTCCAGGTGAACTAAATTCATATGCTTGTTTAATGTAAGAGAAATGGTTCAAGGTTTTTTGTTTTGGGTTGTTTTTTTTTTCCAGGAAAAGGTCAGATAAAAGGACTCTCTTTTGCCCTATTAGTACATGCTTAACATGTTGGAGCAAGAATTTGAAATTGATATCTTTTTGTCAAGTCTTTGAAAACTTAACTTAGATGTACTCCATGTGTATAAGCCCATGAAATCTTATAATCAGTGGCTGATGTTAGATTTAACGTATTGATGAAATTTGCAAAAAAAAAAAACCAAACAAAAAACCAACAACTTTCAATATACTTAGATTGGAAAGAACAAGCAAGACTTTTCCTGTGATCATTGCTCCTGAAGAATAGGAGTTGGACTTTAGTAAAGCAATCAGGAAGACTACCTAATTCTTTGTTCTCTTAGGGTGATGCCAGATAACTTTCCAGGAGGGGTCTGCTGAACAGCAGACCTAGTCTGATGGAAAACTATGTGAGAAAAAGAGTCAGAGGATGTTTGTATTAAGGAATTGGGGAAATAAAGAGAGTCTTCTGTGGAATTTGACCTGATAGGAGAAAAAAGAGAGTGGAACAAGGACAGGAAGAAGAAGAAGGACATCGGAGAGGGATTGGTGCAGAATGACTGTTACTGTAGGCACAGCAGTCCTAAGAGCCTGAAAACCAATGTGGGAAGTCTGTGTCTCATCCTTCACTACCTTGGGCTTTTCTCTGTTAGATCACATGAAGAGATCTCTATCTCTGCCTCTTTCCGACTACAAGGTAAAGTGGAGAGAAACTCCAAAAAATGAGTTGCTGTGTTTGCCATTCATATTGGGATGACTCTGAAGACCTACTAAATGCTGTTTGGGAGTCAGGAAGCACCCCTGAACTGTACGCTTTGATTCTGAGGCTGTGTGTTCCTCCTGATAAAGGGCAGAAAGAGGGTTAGCCAAGGAAATAGTACATGATGATTTATAATAAAAGAACATCAGAGTCATAAAATTAAATGTTAAGGTTATCAAGAACTCATCATCAGCATTTAAGTTAAGATAAATGAATTAACATTTTCTGTCAGTTGAGTACGTTCACACTCATAGCCTGTTTGCTTCATGTTATTACTCTGTTTAGTATAATGTGAGATAGTGTTTCGTGCTAGCAGCTCTATGCCCATACTGTCAAAATGCTTTTTGCAGGCATGGTACTGTGTACTGTAATATTCCGTGTGTATACTCAAAGTCATTTTGCACATACAGTATTGTCTTCTTTTTAGCATGATTTAGCTTATCTGATAGTAGTGCATGTCTTCATGATAATAAATTCAGCCACCCTTCTCTCATTTTTTTTAATCCTCCTTCCTTCAGTAGTCTTGGAATCCATTGACCAATTTTTTGGGATGTAACAGAAGAGGAGAATTCAGAGAGATGTGAAATTTCTATGAGAATTAGTCTATGTAGAGAAAGACCTGGATTAATACTGCCAAACATCTGTTGCCCATCAGTACATAGCGTAGGTCAGAGTGAAGCACAGCACGTGTTGGGGTTTGGGCATGTACAGCTAGGGGGCATGGAGGACAGAGAACGAAGGAAGAAGGAAAAAGGAAATGCAGAAGGGTGTAAAGAGACTGGGGGAGAAATGAAGTCACTGCTGAAAGGATTTCAGGAGGCATTTCGTAAAGATTTGTAATTATCATAGTGGGAGAATGTAAGAGAAAAAAGGGCTGTGCTTTGTTAGATTCACTGCTTAAGGAACAATTCCTTTTTCTGTAATATTCCCCTGTCTTTTGAGTGTGTAGCGCTTCTGGACTGTGGTCAGGGCAATGTCATAAAGAACTGCTGGGTTTATATTGCCTCTCTTTACTCTACAGCCACAGAAAACTGGAGTCCATCCATGTATCGGCCACAGGTTTCTTATGTGTTGCTACACAAGAGTCTCCAAACAAACTGCCAACAGGTGGACATTAATAGTCCACACCTTGTTTTTTGAGTTGCCTAATTTGGCTCCCAGGACCACAATTTCCAGCAGCTCTGAGCATTCACTATTAGAATGAAAAATAATCACATTTTTTCAGCACAAAAGAAGATTCTTAAGGTGTGAAATACTAAAAATGAGATTTGCCATGTCTCAGTTCGTGTACAAAATTGGTGGAAACTCTAGGTATCATGGATGGTAGTCCCCAATTCCTTTCTATCTGTGTAATGGAAGAAATATTACCTTATTTACACAGGGAAAATGATGTTTTTTGGTTATGAAGTTCAGATACTTTTAGAATATAGTGTTCTGTGATAATGTCAAGATAATACAATAGAGAATTCTCTTACAGTCTTTCATATTCTAGCACATCTACTGATTCATAAGGCCTGTTAATTAATTTTATGTTTTGGTTTTTTTACAGAATTTTGAGGGGGGGGGGGGAATCAATAGTTTACCAACAATTAAGTTTCAGTACTACTGTATGCAGAACTCTGAATGTAACTGTTCAGAAACAACATCCTAAAAGCACTGCAATTTTTACCAACAAATTCAAGAAATACTAAAATATTTGCAAACAAAAGAAAGATTTTTTTTTAACATCTTGAGACAAGAAATCCTAATTTTCTTTAGACACACCTTCCCTCATATTTTCTAGCACAGGGCAAGGTTTTAACACATTGCCCAGACCTATCAAATAGGCATATTTTTCATCTCTGTGCTGACACTCGCTGTTCTTCATCCATCCAACTACCATTACAGATTCAGATACTTGGTGTTGCAGATACTTGCATCTGAGCTGATCACTTTGGCTCTAAATACTTTATACTCAATAAGGAGATGCCATTCAGAGTGTTGTTGATGCGTCCTAGGTGCATTTTGGGGGTTCCCCAAATGTTGTTGCCTAGTCTCTCCCTTTACTGAAGAAAGAGGATTTACCTTTGGTCAGATGAATCCCGTCCTTGGTGTCTGTTAATTCTCTTTTGACAACTGGGCTGCCCCTAGACTAAACAGTGGAAATGCTGTTTTTTATCTTGTGCGTGTTTGTCCTATAATTATCCAAATCAGGGATCAAGGCAAAGTGTGGTTGTCTTGTAGCCCAGGTGTTCCTTTTTTCTCCCTGGGAAAACCAAAGGTGAGCGTAAAGGCCCTTGGTGCTTACCTGAAGTCCGAGTCAGGCTGAGGATGTGCTGCTAACCCCATTAATTTAGATGTGGTGTGGAAGTCTTCATCAGATTTTAAATGTGAGGGCTTTTCTATTGTCAAGCTGATGAGCGGCCTAAGGATGACATTTTACAGGAAAACTACTTTTCCCAACCTACTTTGACAACAGCTCCAAATTACACAGAAGGCTTGCAGCTCTAATGCAGACAGGGGAAGTATTTGGGGGTTCACTGGTATTTTCAAAAGTGAGGCCGTGGGAACGCATCATACATTTCATGGCATTGTTTGGACATAGGGCTGTCAGAATGAGGAATTTCGAAAGCCTTTGAGAAGTCTTCAGCATCCTTGCGTGCTCTGGGAAGGGACTCGAGTAAGCCTGTTGAAAAGCTTGAAGCATGAGTCACAAGCTTCTGCAGCTGGGCCAGAGCATCTTGGGTCTCAGAAGGCAAAAAAGAGTTATGCCTAGAGCTTTAACTCCAGGCACAATGCCTGAAAACGAACCAGTCTCAGGAAACATAAAAGCTCGACCATATAAAGTCCAAGAAAATAAATTAGGGAGTAGTTATGGGAGTCTGAATTCATTCCAGCTTACGTTAAGTGGAGACACCTGAGGTAGGGCCCTGCTGCAGCCAAGGTTAAAGTGGGCTGAATTATTCTTTGGCTGCCTATGTCTCGCCATTGACTAAAGAAGGAACCGATAATGATACATGGTGAGTGTTTGATGTTAGATCAAATGTATTGAGTCCTTTTTTCTCACCTAGATACAGAAGAGCCTTCTTAGCAAATAATCCAGCTACACTCTCCAGGCTAGTAAGTGCGTTCTTGTTTTCTATTGAGACAGGAAACATGTATGCTATGTAAGAAACCGTACCAATACTGGGAAGTAGCCTTGACATCACTTGCTCTAGTATGAATAGAGCAATTTTTTTCACACTCCTCAGATCCCCCAGCTTCTTCAGCTGTCAGGCTCTGCAGTTAGTTCTGAATTGCCTTATTCTATTTTTGTCCCACAATGTGTATGTAGTGAGAGCATTCGATTAAATTGCAAACTCTATATTTTTGTGACTACTTTTCTTCCCTCCTCAGGATTTAAAAAAAAAAAAAAAGGTGCATAAGGATGTGGTTTAAGGAAACAACATGGGAACCACCAGGGGAAGTAATTTATTGTTAGACTATACCTTGAATAATAAATAAAACATTGGTTCACAGTCTTAAAATGAAAGATTGCAACTAGGTGTTGTGAATGATGTTCAGCTTATGCACTGAAAGAGCTGTTCCACCATGTGAATGAACTTTACACTATCACATACACAGACAAAATGGAGGAAATTAAGTTTTTACATAAAATTATTTTACTGACATTTCCCAAATGTTGAATTTAACTTTATAATTGTTCTTTAAATAAAAAAATCCCACCACCACAAACCTACACAAAATCACCTACTTTTGCATAAAGCCAGTAAAATATTCAGTTTAGTTTTGAGTTTCAAATCAACATCTATTTTGGAAGTTCCTTGGCATTTTATGTTACAAAATACTACACTAATAAAATAGTAAATAAGCAATAACAAAAATGCATGTGAAAACTCAACCTTCTTCAGGTTAAAGTTGCATATTTTGATTGCTTCTACCAAAACAATGAGCTCTTCCTGAGGGTATGGTTCCATATATTTTAACAAGTTTTTACACCACATACTTGTTTCTGCATCAGCTTCAATTGTGTCAGCATAACTAGTTGTGGTGTTACAGAGTAAACCAGATCAGTAATATGAGTAGTTAACACAGCAGCACCTCAACCTATGGCATCTTTATTATTAAGGTAGTGGCTTTGGAAGGACAGACTGAAGAGCAGGATATGATAACTTTTCTCAGAAGCCATGGTGTTAGAAGGAACTATTTGAACATGGTGTATGTGAGATATGGAGCTTGTTGGAGCTTCCTTGGCAGAGGGCCGGGGAACAAAACACTGCAGAACCTTTGCTGTTAGACGATATGCATTTGCAAATCTAATAATTTGGTGGGATTATTTTTCTTGGTGGCAGTTAGAAAAGATAATCAGGGTCTTTCATTTTCAAATGGCATTTTAAATTCTGCTTTCTGCTGCAGTTTTTTAATCAAATTGGTGGTTTAAGGTTGTAACATGCATAAATGTAAAATGTATAAAAAAATACACTTAAAAATAGGCATTGGGTACTTGTGGTCATATCGAGACTTGCTTCAGGGAAGGACTTAAAAAATGTATGGAAAAGATGGATTTTATAATAATTGGAAGTAACATAACTAATTTAAGACTGTTTAATTGAACTAATTTAAATTTAGATTGAGAAAGAATATGTTGGAAGTACTTCATTTTGCATGCTACTTGAAATTCAAAAATCAGTCTATTCACTTCATAAGCATGAAAGTAGACCTTCATATTCCAACTTTACAAGGATATCCCAATTCTCTAATTTGTTGGACATGCTAATAGCATTTGCATATTTTGCATATAGGTATTTTACTCCTACAACATTGTTTCAGTTCTTGACACCTTGCTTTTTTAATCTTCCTCCTACACTCCCAAACAAACTTGAAAATATTTAGGTCTTTTCTAAATTACTCATGATTTCTCACATGAATTATCGAAGGCCTATGATATTTATAAAACCAGGGTGGCTCAATGAAGTGGAAAGGAATTTAGAAATCTGATGTTTTCCATACTTGCTGTTATAAATATTTGGTATCCTTTGGAATCTAAAAATATTCAGGGACTTACCCCTGGAATCATTGTGGGACAAACAGAGGTCAGAATCCTTTACAATTAATTGCTACTTATAAATAGATCTTATCTTCTGATTAATGACTCAACATTTTGATGTTAGTGTTTTACTGCTCCTGCATTTTTATATACTTTGTGAATTATAGATGAAGTTATCACCCAACATTGCAAGAGTAGTAAAAATATACATATTATTATTGCTTTGCTTTTGATACTGTTTATTACACAGACTTCTGCATGAATGATTTTATTTCTCTATTATTAAAAGCCTCTTTAATTTGCACATACAGGAGTCATTGCCCCAGCATGGTTCAGATGTAATCTCCATGTTAGGGCTGTAATTCAGTGTAGTTGTTATTTGCTGTAGCAGTGAGCATGCATTCCTAAAGATAAGAAATGCCAAATTACTTACCGACTTCTGAAAATTATATTGCACAATTGAGTCAGCAAATTTTAAACTCTCATTTAAGTAAGGGAGCAATGATCCCAGTTTATATGCTGATAGCAAAAAGAAGGAAATAGATGGTTTTTACTGCAGATAACCTGCCATTTTTTATCTCTTAATTGCTTTTCTTTTGGTAATGGTTTAGGGTTTTGAGTTTTGCTTTTGGGGTACTGAATATGCTGCTTCTGATGAGCTGTTATTGATGGAGCTGCATAAGATGGAAATATATGCAGCTGCAGAAAGTTCATTGAGTGATATCTAATTGTTTTAATGGGTTGAGTAGATTTTGGAAGAGAAGCGTTTCTGTTCTGTGAAATAGCTTTGCCCAAGTCTTTGGCATAGCATGCACTGAAAGAAAGGAGCAGATTACCTGTACTGTGGAGCCCTGCTCTCTGAATGTAGCAGGGACAAAGAGAGCACAAAATACAGGCATTTTGGGGTTTACTGGTTAGGGGAGAGGAAAATTGCTAGACAAATTAGCTGAGAGGTGTTTACTAATCACGTCTGTGAAATTAAAGAAATACAGTACCAGAGAGAAGAAAGAATTAAATGATGGGAGTCCTACAGCTTGTATCCTTATAGCGGCACTTGTGGCATGTGCTCATTAGCTGACAAAGCAAAAATTTAGAGGCCAGTGAGTAGCTCCAATATTGAGAATTAGACCTGTAGCCCAAAGGCGAGAGAAAAGGAGAAAGGAGCCTCAGGAATAATACATTTACTTTCAAAGAGTAAAACGAAGTAAAAAGAACATTAACTAAAGGATTCAGCTCTGTGTGGTGACATGTCTGGTGACACAAATTAACCTCCAATGTGCCACTCAGGGAGACTTTTTATTGCTCACAGTGCAATTTGAACATGTCAGACAGCCATTGAGTCTTTTCTCAGAAGTCTCTAAAGTCACTGTATCTTTTTAATACTTCTATATCAAAATGCATAGGTAGCTGAGGCAACTACTGTGCATTCTGAAAAGTGTGGTAGAAAATGTAAGTAGTCACATATGAAATATTTCTAAATGTATTCCTCAGGAAAAAAAAATTATTAGTGATTTTATCTGATTTTATTTGAATTCAAAATAATCAGTTGTGTACTGTCTCAATTATTGCAGTAATAAGGACTAGAAAACTTTTTTTAAAAATCTGATAAAGAACTAGGGGTTACTATTTATTGTCGAATATGAACAGCTGTACCATAAAGCCAGATCAGTGAATGGATATTACTGCACTTTACTGAGGCCATATGAATTTTGCACCAGAGTTTGTCATAGAGAAGCTCATCCATAATCAAAGGGTTATTATTTAGGACAAATAGGTCCTAATTGTTTGGTTGCAAGAAAGTCAGATATAATTTCAAAATACTTCCCTATTTATTTCATTTTATTTCTCAGATGACATATTGTGGTGACTATATAGTACAGTTTCACATAAATTCTGGAAGAAGGTAGACAATGGTCTGATAGTTACCTGCCTTGTAGGAAGATATATGTTAGGATGCTTCCACTGTAGACTGCTACAAGATAAGGACTAAGTTTCTTTTTGCTGGGAATTTTGAATTTTAGGGGATTTATTCTAATTTGAAACAAATTTTGATAATATTGAACTGCAATTACTTTTCTTCATGCAGTTCACAAACAGTCTAGCAGGAATCCTTGGCAGATTAAGGGAAAAGAATAAGTGGTCACTGCACATTGGTAACATTACAGGTAACATTGCCAAAGTACCTGGTTTATGTATTATTTATGTTAGTAATGAAACAATATGCAGACACAGTTTTCCGTTTGAAGAATAGATGCTGACCGGAAGAGAGTCCTCAAATAAGTGAAATTTTCCATCCATCATAGTTTAAAATTATACCTTTTATATTATCTTCTCCAAAAAAACCATTTCTTTGCTTCTCCTTAATTTATAGTTGTAGGGGTTTTTCTCCCCACGTGCGGTGATGCTACCTGTATATTCCATTTTTCTGGTTTATACATTTTCTGTTCTTTGAGGAGCTCTTTGTTTAGATTAATTTGTATTGGAAAAATTTAGCACGAGATGTAGGCATTATACAAAACTCATATTGACTATATTAAACGTTGCCTTTTTTTTAACCACATAAAAATCACTTCTGGCAGAGAGGTCAGAGAAAAGAGTACATCATTTCTTATTACAGATCTCAGAAATAATACAAAATGAGTTGATCCAGTGCACTGGTCAGAGATGCACAAGACCACTGTTCTGATTACTGTGTTCTGATCTGCCCTTCTCAGATCACTGAAAGGATCAGGGCCATAGAGGGCCATAGATCTCTTCTAGGATTTTCTACATCTAGAGAATGAATTATGTTGGAATTAAAATAATTTCATATTAGGTTAATTTTCTGAAAGTCAGCAATGTGGTAAGGAAGTGTTGGAAGTTTATAGATTCTTTTAGTCTATCCTACATAACGAATAAATATCCTCCTTCCTCCTCCCCCCCACTATATTTTTGAAGGAACTGAAGCAGCAATGAGGAAGACCTATGCGTCAAAAAATGAGTGAAATAAGAATCCAGTGTAAGTACAACTGTCTGTATACAAAGTCACACATGAGTCAAGTCCGCTGCTGAAGCAGTGCTGTCTGCAACGAAGAGCCTCACTGAATGTGAGATTCCATGTCCCCCAGCCAAGTTTCTATCAGATTGTACCAAGGTTGACTTCCAAGACAGCTCAGGGTTTTACAGTGTGACTCCACGGGACGCTGTTGTGAGATGGAGGTTGTGAACTCTGTTTCCTGAGCTCTTCATATAAATCACAACTATATAAATCGAAATTTCCTGATAGACTCTGAAACCAAGAGCGAACTTCAGAAAAGAACTCGCTCTAAATGATACTAAATTATGGGATGAATGCGTTTTGTTTTTATAGACTACAGTAATGAAATGAAAGGAGTTCAGATTGGGGAGTTGCCAGATGTAATTGTATACATCAATGGAGAAAGTGCTCTCTACCCTTGCTTTCTTGTAAATGCAGTGAGGGATAAAGAAGAGGCAGGAACGAACAAAGAAAGCTCTTTTATCTGGACAGTTGCCAACTGTGGAGGAAGCACAATACCGTGGAAAGGTATAAAAACTGATTCACAAAAGGTATCAGTGAAGTGCTAGGTAGTAAGAAAGTAATATTGATCACAAGCTAAAAGCAGGAAAGACTTGGATGTATCAAGGAGATCTGTAAAAAATGTGAGAACATACCATCAATTACTTTTATATATCTATTTCTAAAATATTCATTGATATATAATCTATATAGTTGCTTTAAAAATATATTTTATGATCAATCTGAAGATTCCAATCGTGTTCCATTATGATTCCAGTTAATACTGTCCTGGCACACAGTTCTCACAGTCAGATAATTGATCCCAGTCTGTAAACTAAGCTACCTAATTACTTTGGTTAAAGTTGAGGAGAATTGGCGTATTTGTGTCATCCATCATACAGTTTAAAAGTCTTATCCTTGTGTTCTTTCAGTCCACTGAATCAGTGTGAGGTCACCATATGAAAATAAACCTCCTTCCAAAACATATTAATGCATTTTTCGTGTTATCTTTATATTCACATTTTTTCCCCCAGAAGATACCATAACACAGTAAAATGACAATACATTTATAGGCAGCCTTTCTGTTCAAGTTAAATCCTATGTAGTTCAATATATGTGGGACATAAATCAGAACATGGTATCCAGTATGTGTTTTTGAGGAAATTATGATTGCATCAGGTACCATTAAAGTACAGAGTGTGTGTGTGTGCATGTGCACACACACGTGTGCCAGCACTCCTGGACATCTTAGAGACGGGGTTTTTTTTTGCAAGGAAACCAGCCTGATGATACAACCAACCTGTAGACAGGGGTTGGTTACAGGACTGTGGAATAGTTCTGGTTGGAACAGCCTTGGGGAGGTCTCTGGTGCAATCTCCTGCTCAAAACAGGGTCAGTCACCAGGTTAGACCAGGTTGTCCCTATCTCTGTCCAGTCACTTCTTGGAAATCTCCAAAGACTGAGTTTGCACAGTCTGTCTGGGCAACCTTCTCTGATTCTTGACCATCCTCATAGGGAGAAACGTTTTCCTTATATCCGGTTTGAATCTCTTTTCGTTTAATCTGTGTCTGTTGTCTCTCATTTTTCCCACCACTGTAAAGGGCTTGTCTCCTCCTTAATGGATGATAACTTTTTTTGTGTACTGGCAGATTAATGTAGGTTTGGCTGTAGCGTCAGAAAAAATGTTCTATAACATTTACAATGGCAAGAAGAATCAATTGAATACCTTTACTGATAATTCTTTTTAATGTTTAAACAGAAACTTGTTACATGGCTTATTGAAATATAATTAGTGGTCACACACAGTCTTTTCAAAGTGAGACTGTCATATATCAGAAAGATAATGATACTTTATTAGTGAATAATCCATATTTTTAATAAAAGAAGACGTGTACAATATGTTTGCATGCTGATCATATTGTGAAATGCTGAACTATCTCAATCCATGTTATTTTTTCATTAAAATAAATCAAACAAATGCAGAATTACTACTCGGCTTCCATGACCCACTTTCTTGTATTCATGCTGTGAAATTAATTGGGTGAAGTACTACCTCTTTCAGTTTACCTACTGTGGCCACTCTAATGTACAGGGTGGGGAAAGGCTGATGGGATAGGCTCTTTCATCCGTTCCTTTTAATCCTAAGACTTAAAAGGAGATTTCAGGTAAAAGGTGAATGTACTTACAGGACTGAGGCTGTGTCTGTGAATGGAAAAGAAAATCTCTTCTGTGGTTTTTTGTCACGTTGTCAGATGCTCATACATTGTGTTGCAAATTTTATTATAGTCATTTGAATGTTTTTTTTAAAAGTTAATCTTCAAATAATTATTGAGGATTCCATGTAGATATGTTTAATGCTCATTATGTAGCTACTGGTCCTATCTCCTGTGACAGTTTCTGAACAGACAAGAAAGCTGGATATCCACCTGAATACGTGCTTGTGCTACGTATCTACATTGTCTGTGCTCTTACTCAGTGTATGTGGCAATTCAGACTCCAGCTTTATGCCTGTAGAGTTAGGGAGCAATGAAAGATTGCTGGCAAAATCACTTGAAGGGATTAGCAAGAAAACAGCGGAGTTGGGGAAGTATTCAGGTGTTCAAAATTACTGGTGTGGATAAAGCACCTAGGAAAAATCATAAAATTGCTGGGATGCATAATTTGTGTTTCTCTCTACAAATGTGAGATGTATATATAAGATGTCATATTAGATTATTTGAAATGAACTGTAAAATGCAAGTTAGTTCAGCACTTTCTGATTTTAATGACTTTTGAATAGTGGAGTAAGGAAAACATTACAGAAAAGACTTCACAAATGACATCCAGTGGTTGTTCATATGTATACAGAAATACCTGTGAAAACTATGAACCTCAAGTGCTCAATGGCATGAGAAAAGGCAAGGGATTTAATGCATTTTTGGAAGTATATATTACAATTACTAAAATTAAAGAAGAGTATTCTTACATTCAAAGGGAAGTGTGATTTCGTTTTGTTTTGTGTGGTGGTGTTTCTTTTAGTCACCTCACTAAAAGGGAAGGTATGTGTCAATCTTGTCCAAGGATTTTTTATATTGGTAGACTGGTATACCATATAGTGTACTAGTATTAGAATTAACACATGGAGACAGTAGGATGGATCGTACAGGTCTAGAGCTTTACTGATCTTTGAGTGAAAAAGAAAGCACTGCAGCTAAAAAGTATGCTTTCTCCTGATTCTTCTTGCAAGAGAGCTGAGAAGGAGGGGAAGGAGAACAAAAGAAAGGAACAAGGAATGGAGTAGTGGTATAGAACTTTACATCTCCCCATGAAGCAATTTAATACCTGTAGCACCTCTAAGCTAATTACATGGACTACTTTTCAGGCAAGCAAACAGCCTTGCTTACTACCTATGTACTTGCTTGCAGGTAGCAATTACTGACTGGGAAGCCCTAGGTACCTTTCTTCTAGTAACTCTAACAAGTTACTATTGGAGCAGAGCAATAGTAAAGGTAATCTCCTTTTTGTGACATAGCACTTACTGTAAACAGACAACAATAGAAAGCCTCATGGCTGTCCAAGTAAAAGCCAAAGAGTGGGAAATCAATTTTGTAGTACATTAATACTGTCAACATATTATGATGAAAGGCTTGATCATATTATATAGAAGTATTTAGATACACTTGAATTTTGCTGTGAAATGGTTCAAAATGGGTTTGATAACCCACATATTGAAGCTGGAGTTAGTCACATCCAAAGGTGTATAGATGGGATATGACTGGCATTAAGCGTAACTCTTTTTAAGGAGTTGGCAAGGCATTAAGGGAGGGAAAATAAGTATGATCTGCATTGACACAACACATGGCTCTTCACAGAATAAATATCCCAAATCTTGAACATAGTGATGAGTTGCAGCTTGTGCCAGTAATTTTTAGGCTCATTACTTCTGACACGGAGATTTCCGTTGTATGTAACTGATGGATATAAAATATTTTCAGGTTTTATGTGTGGCTGGGTTTGTTGTTTTTTTGTTCTTCTTCCCCATACAAGTTATGAGAAAATGTATATAATAAAACCTGCTTATTTGCATAAGGAGGGTTAGGTTTGCATTTGAGTGTTAGGTTTGTTGTATATCAGTCCTTTACATGATGTTGTATAATACAGTGTATATTCCCGTGTAGTTATTTCATTCTTTTAATGAAGATGTTAATGTACATCTTTTCACATTACTCTGTTTTTGGAAGATATTTGTGCATTGAATCCTCACTGGGTGTGTTGAAGCCACGATGGTTGTTCTGCAGGTAGTTCCTGCCCAGACGAGATGCTCAAGCTAACGGCTACAGTGCTTGCCAGCAGGCTGGGCAGACTGGGGTGCTCACATAGTTTGGGGATACCAGTCTCTATCTAGCAAATATTCTTTCATGAAACAAACCTGTGTCTTCTTGATCTGCACTGAGGAGTCTCTGGGAGTTGAACTGAACTGCATGGGTTTCCTGACTGGGCATTTTTGGAAGCGTGGTTCTAGGCACCCAGGAAACTTCCAAGTCTTCCACTCTTGGAAGAAAAGAAGATCAAATTTCCATTACCTGAGTTCTGTTTACAATAATATAGGCCACTACAATGTTTATTGGGCAGATACCTTTGCCTGATTTTCATATCTGAAAAGTATGACTGCACTGTACTTCCTGGCAGGTCTGTTACAAAGATTAATACATAAAGCAGTATTGAGGTAGCTTAAGTACTGTGCTTATCCTGGGCTATGGCTGGGCTACGTTATCCTGAGGTGGGTTCTTCAGGAAAGTCTGGGTAGCATCTTCTTCAAGGCGAAGGAGGAAAGGTAAGCAAGTAGACATTGGCTTTATACATCTGTAAGAAAACGAGTTTATGAACAAGGCACAATTTTGTAAATCTACCTACAAAGCTATCATTTGCTCACTGGCTTGCTGGGACAACTTGAATTTATTTTTGTGGGTTTTTTAAGAAGTATTTCCTTGATAGACTTCCTTATACTGCATTTTACTTTTCAAAATGTAGCCTAGAACTCAAAATCATTGCTTCTACAAAGGCAAATTAACAAAAATATCTCAGAGCAACAAGTAGACAAGATAAAACTGATGTTTATATTCAAAGATATATTTTCTTTCTAATCATTAAATATCAGCGCATCTTAGATATATTTCTCACCTTTCTGTCATAAAATCAATGGGAAAGGAGCACAAATCAATTTCACTCTCAGAAAATAAGTTGTCAAGACTTCAGAAATTAGTTTATTATTATCTGCAATGTATATTAGAAGAACAACAGTGTTTATGACCTACAGTTTTATGTTTTATGTCTTTTTAAAAAGGGATATAGTGTCATTCAGAATGCCACATATAATTCAGGAGCAAGTTCTCAGCTGGTATTTTATGAAAGGCAAATTTAAAACATTTTTAGGATTTTGTGTTGCTTGCATTTGATTTAGTTCTTTCATTTACATTTTTTTTTGGGTTTTGTATTATAGAAAAAGACTTTCAAAATATATTACATCATTATTAGTTACACTACCATCAGATGTTAATATAATCTAATTATTGCCTGGGGGTTGTAATCCAGAGTCTGGATTTATTGCAGCCTGTTGAGTGCTTAGACCTTTTGTAAAGTTAAGTAGGAATTTAAGAGCCTTATTGCATTTTTAAGTGAAATTGAAGACACTCTCTACAACTCTTACTGTTTTATTAGCATATACTAGCTGCATAACAGTTTCAAGAATGATATTTAGGACTCAGAGGAGAATGCTACACTGAGAAATCACTTCATACATTATATTTGAATGGGAGAATGCTCTGAGTTTCTGAAAGTTAAGGCCCAGTTTAGGGTTTTGCAAATTAGGTATGCTGAAATCGAGATATAAAACACTTGTTACATCTGAAAAATATGGCTTAATGGTAGTACTGGAAATTACACATGTAAGATTGTGCCTATCCTGCTAAATTAAAGATTCTCAAGAAAATGTTCCTGGCCACCAAAACCTGACCCTTTGCGCTGATCAATACCTGGACCAGCCCCTAGAATGGGTGTCAGCCTGGGCCAGCCAGAAGCTCAGGCAGTGCCCAGGCACGGCTGAGCCAGGAAACAGTCCCTGTAACTCTCTATCCTTTGGAGAGTAACACGGCTTGCTCCCACAGACAGGGGTTGTGCCATTCTGAAGGATGTCAGGAGCATGTTTCATTCACTGTTGTAGCTAAACAAGAGCCATGAATCCTGGAAAGATTCTGTAAATATTTTTATAAGCATCTGATTCTTAAAAGAAGAAATCTGAATCTTAGAAATACCTAAACTTCATCAAGAAAACAAATAGAACAATCTGGAGATCAATGCTAATGTTAACTATGTAATCTCTTAAAGCTGACACCTGGCATGAGCGCCAGCTCTGTGCTCATGTATGTGCGTAGGTGCACCATAGATTTCTGGCAGTGTTTTCTGATCAAAGTCCTTACCATCACAAGTTGTGAACCACTTACATGTTTGCTAATCTCCATGGGTCCAAACTGCTAATTCACAGCATCTTAGATTTCTTATTAAAGGTGGGCTGTAACAGAGTTTGGTGTGTCTGTGTCATCTGCCATGCTCTCGTTGAGTTAACCAGAGAAAGACAACATTACGCCAGAAAAACTTCCCCTGCCTTCTTAAACAAATTAGTCCTATAATAATAACTGGAGGCAGACAAACTGTCAACCAGTGTTTAATTATGAAACTATTATTTCTTTTTCTTTTTGCATTGCATAAAAGAAAAGCTGAGTACTTTTTTTTATTTTTTAAAAAATTAAATAAACACTGTAGATTTCAAATATATTCTATACAGTTTCAGTATGATTCATTCTAACATGTGGATAATGCTAGTAACTTTCCATTTTTGTTTCATTTTATTGTCTTTTATATTAGAGCACAACATTAATAAAAAAATATTTCAGTGTTAGCATGTCAAATCTATCAATGTGATATTGATAGAGGGCCACGAAGATGATCAGAGGGATGGAGCACCTCTCCTACGAAGACAGGCTGGGATAGCTGGAGTTGTTCAGCCTGGAGAAGAGAAGGCTCCAGGGAGATCTTGTTGTGGCCTTCCAGTACTTAAAAGGGGCCTACAGGAAAGCTGGAGAGGGACTCTTTCTCAGGGAGTGTAGCAATAGGATAAAGGGTAACAGTTTTAAACTGGCAGAGGGGAGATTTAGATTAGATATTAGGAAGAAATTCTTTACTGAATACAGTGGTGAGGCACTGGAACAGATTGCCCAGAGAAGCTGTGGATGCCTCATCTCTAGAAGTGTTCAAGGCCAGACTGGATAGGGCTTTGAGCAACCTGGTCTAGTGGAAGGTTACCCTGCCCATGGCAGAGAGGTTGGAACTAGATGATCTTGAAGGTCCCTTCTAACCTAAACCATTCTATGATATGTCATGTTAACATACAATGCTGCATCTGATAAAAGTTTTAATAGAGGCCCTAAAGTAAAAAACAACATGCTTATAGTTTCTGAACCTTTTGTTAAAGTGATATTGCTGGAAAGGCAAAAGAAGATATTTGGGATGTTCCTCTGGCCTTTGTACTCAGTCAGAACTTCCTTTCTGAAAAGCAGAGGTGCAGTCCTAAAGTCAGGAGAAATAGGTTGCCTTAGAATAGTTAAAACAAAGCTAAGGAATCACATCGAATTCATCAAATCATGAATTTGTTTTAACTAGAATAAAAATATTTATTTAGAAACAAATCTAAAAATTGTGTTATACTGAAGAAATGTTTGCCCTATTAGTATAAGGGAAGTAGTATTAGTGGCAAGTATTATTGAACACTTCCTTGATACCTAGATAATGTCTCCCAGAGGAAGTATCAGTAAATGCTCATGGGTAAAGCACTTAGTGTTGAGATGAGTAGTCTGTTCTTGGCTGTTGTGTAGACTGCTTGTGCAGCTTTATGCAGTTCATTTAATACCGCTGTGTTATTTTCAGTTGTTTTGTTAGATAGTAATACTTTCTGAATCATAGGTATACGTGAGAATAAGTGTAGTAGTAACTGAAAAAGTCATATACTACACTGATGACATATTTCTGCATATCTAGAAAAGTTCTTAAATATATAAGATTAAGAATACACTATATTAAGCTCAGCAAAATGCTCAGTGGAAAATCAGTTTATACAAAAACAGTGACCAAATGACTATTTATTGATGTTCTTCCTTATCCTTCCTCATAGTGACATTTAAACTTAATTTTTGTAGGGAAGAGAAAGGGATCTGTGAATCAGACAAACTCTGATTGATAACTTTGACATATAGTGTAGCACAGAGAGTACAGGGATCAAAAGTTAGCCATATGCTGTAACTTCCAAGTCTATTACAGGTATTTATCTTTGGCCTGCAAAGAGTAAAAAGAAATTGATTTCACACTTATCAATTCACTGCTTATTTTTCAGCTCAACAGAAAGCTTTTTAATGAATGAAAGGAAATCAATTGGTAGCAGTTGCTTCTTTAGCCTGTTTAGAGATTATCTAACCATGCACGCTAATCCAAGAAAATAGAACTGGATCTTAAAAATTAGAGTGGTTTGACTTCATGAATTAGTCTGACATCATTTTTTTCATAATAGCTACATATGATAATAGACTAAATTAAGCACATTCCGAGTTCAGGCTTAAAGTCTGCAAAATATGCAATTAAAGCATACCAACAAACCTGTAGACTTCAGGAGCTGTATCAGGATACTAGAGAAGAAATGAAATTAATGAGTCTTGGGACTTGATAAAGCTCTGAAAGGAAGAATATATATACTCACATGATGTTTAGTAAGGGTGTTGTGTAGTTCTTCTTTAGACAAAGAAGTCTGTGGTGGTTTCTCAGCACTTCTGGATCAATGTGTCATTTTGGACAAGTATTGTAATTTTTCTGTGCATAAATTTTTCAGTCTCTGTAATGGAGGTAAAACATTGCCATTCACATTAACTGCTCATAGACCCGTGAATTTTTTTTATTGTGACAGTAAGCAAACTGAGACTAAAAATACTGATTTTTTCCAATAACATATTTTCAGAAGTTTAAGACTTTGCTTTCCAAACCAGTTATTGAGCAGAATTATTATTTATTATAAGTAATGAATCAGTAAGATTTTCAGCACACTTCAATGTTTGTGTCATTCTCATTATAGAGTGTCTGCTGTGACCATTTTTCAAGTTTCTCTTAGTCACCACACATAGTCTGTCTTTTCTATCTGGATATAGAGTCTACATTCTCTCTTGGTATATGAGTGTCTATATATGCATGTTTACATTTTTATGAATATGTATTATATACACCATGTGCATATATGTGTAAATATATGTATACAAATAGGGGGCCGTATTTTTAAGCACAGACACATATATGTATATATTTTAAACTGTCTTCTGTGTTACTTAAGATTTTGAGGTGCACCATCGAATGAAGTGTTCAGGAATATGGTAAAGGAAAGAAAAAGGTGCTGCTTTAATGTGATGAGAGGTAATAATATGAATTGATGAAGCAATGTACAAGCAGATTGTGTAGTATCTGTGTCAGAATTATTGAGCTTGAAATCTGATCAAAGATGGGAATTACTGAAAGCTGGTGTTTTAGAAGTGGAAATTCTTCTTTGACAAGGCAAGAAAAGACTGCAATAACCTTGACTTAGACATGGAATCAGAATGATTAGAGTCAGTGCAAATTTCAGACGCACTCTCTGACAATAAATAAATGGAGGTGTCGAGTCTCATTTCGATCACCTTCAGTAATGACCTTGAATGCATGCAAATGTGAAATTTGCTCAATGGGGACTCTGTGGCAACTCTGCGATTCAACTGTGAAATTATAGTAGCTTGTACTTAAACTAGAATTTCACACCTGAACTAGCAGTCTCTTTCTGATTTACAAAAGGAAGGAAAGAAACATTTTACAAAGCTATGCTTCCATTTGTTTACTTGAAATAATTTATTTTTTCTCAGTTATGAATAAATAGGCTAAAAATAATTTTAAAACCAAGCTAGGGGAACCTGAGATGAAGTGACCATGGTGGATTTTATTTGAAAGCTATGCTCACTCTATTTTTAAAACATTTTTTGAGGTTGCAATAAATACTAAGTCTTTGTAGGTGCAGTATGAATAAGAACTTACTGAAACACCAAAAGTGTTCTCTTTTTAAAAAGGAAAGAACTTCAACACAGTGTATCTGATACATTAAACTGGAGAATTGTTAGACTTACTGAAGTTGAGAATAATAGATACATACTTCATTTCACAGGTGAGACCTCATATTTATTTCTTGACCTTGTACTATACATGCAAAACAAATCTATTATACTCTGGAATGTCTTTTTATATGCAATAGACCGAAAATGTCTATACTGGGGTTTAGGTGACAATACCTGAGTTTTAGAAGGCATGTTTGTCTAATCTGGTGTTTAGGACATTTTTCTAATCTTTGGATTTTAGCTCTGCGCGTTTTTAAAAGGGTTGAATTGAGAACATGTCCAATCCATATCTGTTCCTACCGCCATTAATACTTCAAACATTTGTCATTTCCCTGAGATAAAATCTTGTGTGTTGAAACTACTCAAACAGAGAAGGAACTGAAACACTTGTAGGGACTTTTCTGCTCTAGATATTGGACCGTTATAAAAAGAGAAGACCACCACCACTACAACCTTTTCCTTAATGAATCAAACACTGAGTCACCAAGACACTGGATGAAGTCAACCCTTATTTGCTTGGTTTTATTGCAATTGCCAAAGGAAGAACAAACAAACAGAAAACTTCAAGTGACATTTCAATGTAATATGACATGTATTATCAAGTACTACTAGAAAACACAAGAACGCATTTTAATGCATTCACAATTTCTCAGATTTTCTCAATTTTTTGCCCTAAAGAAAGAATTATATGAACATAAGCTTATTTTCCGTTAGTCCTGTCTGGGCCTGTTCTCTGATAGGGTTACCTCTTAAATGGAAAAATACCTTCTATTTTTCTTTTTCATTTTTGTCTTCAACATTCCAGAGCGATAGCATAGTCTGCTCTTGAGGTTTTTCTGTTGCACTTTTTTCTGTAATGAGTTCACTATTCTTAAGAATTTGTTTACAGGTGCATTTTACATTAAGTGCCTGTCCTACGTTTAATCAACATAGAATTGATCAAGGTTATTTTTACACACCCTGCTCTGTGTGTTTGTTCCTCTTATTGAAACCATGTCTAAAGAAGTATCACTAGCCGGTGATTCCCTGGTGAAGAAATTTTCAGCTATCTGACTCTTAAAGGTAGCATTTATTCTCTAAGCTATATTTTGAATGTAAAACATAATTATTGATATGATTTACTCCCCATTTTTCAGCAGAGGTCTCTACTGATATCCAGAGCCAATGCTAGCGGTCTTATTGCTATCCCAAAAGACTTTTTAGGAGCTTTCTTCTCTTCTAAAAAGCTGAAGCAAAAGCTAAATGTTGTCAGAGTGGTGATCTTTAAATTTGATTCAAACATCATGGAGATATTTGCTTCTAAGAGGTATAAATTATCAAAAAAAAGGTTGCAAAATGCATCCTCTCTGTGACTGGAGATCAGAGATCTTTTATGTAGCTTCCTGGAAAATTTTCCAGATCACGCTGCCTGTAACAGCGATAGAAACATAAGCATTTGCATTTCACCAAAGCCTTTTAGAGCATACTTTGTTTTGACAGATAGTATTTTAATTATTAGTTAAATATGTAATTATTGCAAGGCAAATGTGTTATGTTTCAATGTAGTTATGCAGAATCCATAGGCCCCAGTCTAGGAAGTGTCTTAGGCAGATGCTTATCTTTAGACTGATGAGGTCTGTTAACTTTGATAAAACTAAACTTATGCTCTAAGTGGTTTGCTGGATTGGGGCCACAGACTGTAATTGAGTTGGATTTTTATCTTTAATCCTTCATCCATTTGTTAAAATTTTTGATGAATTTTGTTCTTTTACACAGAATTATCTTTGTTTAATGCTACTGGTTTCCTAATGTAATTATCTTCCAGGCTTCATTAGTCATGTTTAAAGTACTTTCAGATATTCATGCATAATTTCTGTGTGTTAATTTAACTTGGTTATTGGAATTTATTTAATGTCCTTAAATGTCACAGGATACAGGAAAGTATGTGTGTCCTAGTTAATAGACTCACATTTTGTCATAGAACAGTTTAGGTTAGAAGGGACCTTCAAGATCATCTAGTTCCAACCTCTCTGCCATGGGCAGGGTAACCTTCCACTAGACCAGGTTGCTCAAAGCCCTATCCAGTCTGGCCTTGAACACTTCTAGAGATGAGGCATCCACAGCTTCTCTGGGCAATCTGTTCCAGTGCCTCACCACTGTATTCAGTAAAGAATTTCTTCCTAATATCTAATCTAAATCTCCCCTCTGCCAGTTTAAAACTGTTACCCTTTATCCTATTGCTACACTCCCTGAGAAAGAGTCCCTCTCCAGCTTTCCTGTAGGCCCCTTTTAAGTACTGGAAGGCCACAACAAGATCTCCCTGGAGCCTTCTCTTCTCCAGGCTGAACAACTCCAGCTATCCCAGCCTGTCTTCGTAGGAGAGGTGCTCCATCCCTCTGATCATCTTCATGGCCCTCGTCTGGATTTGCTCTACCAGGTCCATGTCCTTCTTATGTTGGAGGCCCCAGAGCTGGACGCAGTACTCCAGGTGAGGTCTCATGAGAGTGGAGTAGAGGGGAAGAATCACCTTCATCAGCCTGCCAGCCCTGCTTCTTTCTATACAGCCCAGGGGGCAGTTGGCTTTCCGGGCTGCATGCATACATTGCCAGGTCATGTTGAGCTTCTCATCAACCAACACCCCCAAGTCCTTCTCTTCAAGGCTGTTCTCAATCCATTCCCTGTCCAGCCTGTGTTTGTGCATGAGATTGCCCTGACCCAGGTGCAGGTCCTTACACTTGGCCTTGTTGAACTTCATGAGGCTTGCATGGGCCCACACCTCAAGCCTGTCCAGGTCCCTCTGGATGGTATCGCTTCCCTCCAGCACGTTGACTGCACCACACAGCTTGGTGTCATCGGCAGACTTGCTGAGAGTGCACTCAATCTCACTGTCCATGTTGCCAATAAAGATGTTCAGTAGTACCGGTTCCAATATCGACCCTTGAGGAATGCCACTCTCATCACTGCTCACCACTTGGACGTCGATCTGTTGACCTCAATTCTTTCAGTGCAACCATCTAGCCAATTCCTTATCCACCGAGTGGTCCCATGTACACTTATATTTGCATAAGGCTTAGTTATAGTGAATAGAAACCCACTTTTGGCAAGGTTTTGTATTGTAACTGCAGTGCATTCACTTCCCTCATAAGACAGGTATACCAAAACCTCTACTTCTGAAAGTTTCCAAAGTAACTGCAGGTAGAGGCTGTTCACTTTTTACTGTGAACGTCATTTTGCATCAGAATCTATTTCAGCAGTGATATTAGTGACAAACCAATGAAAAGTAGATCAAAGAGAAGCTGGTATTTGAAAATATAATGTATGAAAGGGTAAAGAATATATTATTCATGCATATGGTTGCTTTTGTAAGCACAAGGATTTATTATTGAAATGTTTGTCATCGTTTTCTCCTTGTTTCTTTTATAATCGTTTTGTTCCTTTCAGTTGGAATGTCAAAATTTTTAAGCATGGGTCACATAAGAGAGATATATATGCTTGTATAGTATACATCATAATGATTCTAATTAATGCCTATGATGCCTACCTTTAAACAAATAATTGTAATCACATAATGAAATTGGATACACTTTAGCAGTCTTAGGAGACAAGAGCATGCTGACAACTACTGCTGCTTCAAATGCCTCCTAATAGGCACTGATCATTCCTTAATAAGCTAATTAATTTTTAAACATTTAAATTATTAATTATTGCACATTATTAGTTATCACAAATTTATGGTACCCATGGAATTGGTAACAACTGAACATTTATTAACAACCTTTGAGATAATGTACCTTGAAATATATTTTCATTATTTCATACATTTTGTATTGAAAATTTTCTGAATTTACATTGCAAATATTTAAGCAATTTAATTGTCAAATTCTGCCTCTTGGTTTTTGTCATATAATATAGTTCTGTTGTTTTCTATCTAACATATTCCTTCTAAATCTTCATTAATCCTTTTTTTCCTCTACCAGTATACTTGGCCGTGGTCCATATCCTTGCTGCTTCACACTATTACAGATTAATGCGATAACTGTAGTTAATGATGAGTGATTAAAAACATCTTTCTAGAAACTGCAAATACACTTCCAAATTGTCCTTTCAATGCTCTTTAAACATTAATTCATTAGATTCTGCATATTTCATGGGCTTCATTTAGAGAGAGACAGAGATGAGGAGAGAGGTGGGCAAATTCCCTCCTTAGGCTACGTGTTTCTTCATACCCAAAAATAAGCCAGGAGGGGAACTGTCAATGGCCTAGTGCTCCACAGGTAAAGAAACCTAAGGGTATTGTGAAATTAAGCAGAGAGCTCTGTGGATACAGTTATGGTAGTTTTGAATATTCCCTGTTTCGCTAGTTATCTTCAAAAAGGCTCCTTATTTCAATTATTTCTTTTTCTCAAATGATTTCATGGGGAAGCTGTGCAGCGTTATGGTAGATGACTACTTCTGCTCTGATGAGAGGATATTAATTTAATAATTTTTAGTACTCTTATTTTCAAGCTTTTTAATTCTAAATACAAAGAGTAGGGTTTGACCTATATTATGTTTGTCCATTCATACATAAAACGTCAAAGTAGAAAAGACGCTTTTTGTTGCTTATAGTTCTCTTGAGTTATGACTATGTCTGGGTGAATGGTTCAGCCCATCAAATCTGAACCTAGCTAATAAAAACAAGATCGTTTTTGTTCAGCAAATGCGAGTGCCTTGGCATGTATTAGATTCAGACTTAGCTCTGCTGAACTGTTCACCTCCTCTTAATCATTAATCAATTTAGTGACAGCTTAAACATATGAGCAACTTTTTTATGACACTTGTATCATGCCTTTAATAGCAGACATGAAATGTTTTAGTATGATGCTTCCTGGAAAATATGCTGTTCTCTGTCTTCTATCTTCCTTCCATTTTATGTATTTAAGGGTATATGGTCAACCCCAAGTAACAGAATGCTTAACTGTCAGTCCTCGTAAGACACTATATATCCAGTTTATTGCCAGATAATTTGCTGATGTAAGAAAGCTGTTGTTGGCTACGTGGCCAGAAACTACCAGCAAACTGTAAACAGCGAACAGAACCTAAAAACTTGGGTTTGTGTCATTTTCTACTGGTTTATGGTGATCAACTTTCCAGTTAAAGATCAGCACTGCTTCATTAATTGCTGGGGAGCAATATTAATTATATGAACTTAGAATTGGGTTCATCTGGTTGACAAATATATATAACTTTGCAGAACTAAAATATGATGTTCCTTTTTAAAAAAGTTAGTCCTTCTGCTTGCTGCTAGAAGTTTTCCACTTTTGTGTGTACGTGTGTACACCTGTATGCATGAGAAAAGGAGAGAGTGTGGTGGCAAGCACAGCCTTTAATTGTAAGAACTTTTTCAAAGAGCAGTAAGGATGACACTGCAAAGGGAAAAATGCATGAGCAGGAGCAACTGATACAGCTATGGCTTTGTTAATTTTGTATTGAACTTAATATTGTTTTTTTAACTGTAAGATAAAACCAAAGAAACAGAAATAGGAAAAAATATGTTTTGTTACAGGGGAAGGATTAATTTATCATTATTTTTAATAAAGATTATGTGAATCGAATGATGTTTCGAATGTTAAAAACTTACATCTCAATTTCCAACAGTGCATACACAGCATTCACTGTAGCTGGGAAATCCTGCAGCCTGGGAGGTCTCCACATAAAACATTAATTGTATTTATAAACAAGATCATAACATTTTCTCTTCTACATTTTAAATGGAGGAAAAAACCCTTATAATTTGGATCTTTTTCATCCACCCAAGCTATCAAGTAGACTCAAGTAAATATTCTGTGTATATTGCAGAACTAAATTATATTGCATATAGCAAGTATAATAGTTAAAATTAAAAATTAATAAAATCTTTGGTGTGCTTGTCAAATAGTTTTATTTGTCTGCTTGTTATATATAAAACGTATAACGCTGTAACAGAAACACTTTGTTTTCATTTGTGCAGTTTCATCTATACAGTTAATTTTTGACTTAGCTACCCATGAGTGACAAGCCCAAATGTACACTCATAAAACCTGTGTGCCAAACCATGTCATCAACTTCTCTTGCTCAAAATACTCATATAAAACCGAGAGCTATTATAAAGGATAGGAATGTGACAAATTGAAGGGTGATTAAAACAATCAGTAGTGCTCATTTAATGCTCTTGGTTGTATGGATATAGGCTGAATTTACTGCTTAGCTTTGAAGACAGCTATTAATTTTCTAACGGTCTTCTCCAGTTGGCTCATTCCAAAAGTATCTGAGTGATTTAGAAATATCATTGAACTTAGATTCACGTGACTCCAGCAAGGTAAAAAGGTGGTTGTTATCCTGATTTATAAATGAAGATCTGAAATGCAGAGAGGATTAGATCAGAAGTAGATACTTCGTATCTTCCACAAATGACACCTTGGACCTAGTTTTTGTAGCTTTTGAAGCATTCGGAGCATGGATGTCACCATCTTCCGTTGCAGCTGCAAGCGCTTGGCGGCTCTGGGAACAAGGTGTTCCATAACTGTGCATGGATTTGCTCACAAGCAACAGGCAGAGATGACGCGTGAGAGCTCAGCTTCAAACGACTTGGCTGTCACAGTGTAAGACAGGTCTCCAATCCATTTCTTTTAGGCAGTTTAACTCCAGAACTGCTCTTTCTGCTCTTACCTCTGTACCTTAATCACACTTTCTAACTCCTATAACAAGGGAAACGTAACTGACAGAAAACTGTTTCTCTGAATTCGTAATGGTTCGGATTTATCTGTAAAGTGGACTCTTTGCAGGAAATTATTCAAGATTGTGTGAACAGCTACTGCCGCGTAAGTAACGACTGTAGTGCTAAAGATATGTCCAGTTCATGTGCTTGTTACGGGTGCAAAGACAAGCTGTAAATTCTAGTATTTCACTAGATGTGACGCTTAGCTGTGCAGTGTCAAGTGTGTTGTTTATTTCTTTGTATTTTCTAAATTTTAAGAACAAGATTTTATCAGATTTTTAAAAAATGAGGACGCGTTGAATTTAAACCTGATTACTTGATTATGGAGAGCTCAATCAAGAACTTGGCTAAGGTGAAAGCAGAAAACGTTGTCTTTTTTGCTTATTTATAAAGATGAAAGGTTCTAAGATAATGCTACTGTATTTTCATTTACAGAAAAGTTTAACAAGTGTATCTACGTACCTTAATATACTTTCATTTTAGACCCAGCGATAATCTCAGTCAGTACAGAAATATTCCTTGCTGTTTTAATAAATTTCTTAAAAACACTTGAAAACTAATTTCTGTTTAATGTATTCATGCATACATAAAACATACCATTGCCTTTTGTGATAAAAAGGCCCATTCTTCCTAGTGCATTCCTTAGGGATATCTATACTAGTGCAAAAGGAGTTTTAAATGTTACATTTTATATTTTTTTCATTGGCAAGGAAACAAAAAGTCCCTCTATAATCCTCATACCTTGAGGATGTGCTCAACACCAAGTCATAGATTTGACATTACGCTTATTGTATGGGTGCTAGGAAAAAAACCCCACACACAGTCATTTCAGGAAATGTGAAGATTTGTGTGTGCTCGGTACATTGGGTGGCTGGGATTATGCTGGGCATGCTCATGGCCATTGCCATTGCACACCCAAGGTCCTAAAACTTTCCATGTTGTTCATAAAGTTGGAAGATTCTCTTGTCCTGTCAGTGACTGATAGAATAAAAATAAAACCAGCCAGGCTGGTTAGCAATTAACTACGAGTCAACTTTAGTTACTTTTCAGGTGCTGTATTAAGCTCTTGCTAATAGTACTTGCACTCTACATCTCATTTTAAGCTATTTTATATGCAAATGCACATATGTTGTGTATAAGTAAATGTATGTATATCTGTTAGTGCAGATAGTGCCATAGGCCTTATTAATTACTAAAAGGTGTTGTCAGAGCAGCAAAGATGCTGCATGCTGAACGGTGTCTCATTGAAGGTACTGGAACATCTTGAAAATATGAACGCATTAATTTAAAGATATTATTTTAATTTTTATAAAAATAAAATATACATGTGTGTACAAAGTTATGTAAAAATTATAAAATTAGTAACTTTTCTTTCTTTCTTCAACAAAGGGGAAAAAGATATTTGTCCACTAAATGAAACAGCATCTGTGCTGCCAGTAACCTAAAAGTACTGAACATCTGAGTTCAGCTCTGTGAAAACGGGTTGTCTGTTTTCTATAATGTATTGTTTTCAGGCTTTGTCTAGGAAATGATCACTCTTATGATGGTATTATTATTAGCATTTACTTTCATAGGATTTTGGTTAGAAAAAAGTGTGATATATTACTTTCTCTTCCTTTTTTAAGTTCATACTCACAAAAGGAGAAAAGAGGCAAAATGAAACACATTAAGCAGGGTGTTGCCAAGGCAACAAGGACTTGAGCCCCCCCAGGTGAAGTGTGACTGAAATGCGTATGATACCATTGCATAGGGACATGTGGTCTGCTACCCTGAGGAAGTAAAATCAGCTCTATTTAAAAAAGAAATAAATAAAAAAGCTTCATTTTTAATACCTGTGACTATTAAGATGGTTCAGATCCCAACCAATAGCACCATACAAAGAACAATGAATTTCAGATATACCAGCAAATATTGTACTCGTACTCATCTGTTGACATACTTAAATTGAGTTTTACAGTCTCTAAGAAAGAGGGGTCTGTGTTTTGTTTTGGCTTGGGAAAACCATTTAGCAACAAATTGATATAAATGAGGGAAAAGGAACTAAGAATTCAGGAAATGTGTGCAGACCTTCTGTTTCAGTAATACTTTATGGAATCATTGTTAGAATCAATATGGGTCGCCTGAGGGTTCCAGACCCAACCTGAAGCATGGTTGCATCGAAGTTGATCTTTTGGGGTTTTGGTGAGGTTTTTTTCAATCTTCACTTAGAAACTGTAATAAATCTTATTAATAGAAGTAAATAAAGCTGAAAATACCATATACATGCAATACTGTCTACGCGAAGCTTTAAAAAATCATGATATAGACTGAGAAAAAATGTCATTTATTTTCTTTTTCAATGATTTGGATTCTTTGTGTCTGAGCTTTGATTTTTTTCAGTCTCTTCAGACAAATTAATAAAGGTTGGGAACTTCACAAAATCATGTGACTACAGAACCTGAGGATTTAAAGCTATAATGAAATGCTGTGCAGTATGAACTAACTTCTTAGCTTCATAGTAATGAGCCAGTTTTCTTCTTGCCGTTCACTGAGATAGGTCTCAACTGGACCCTCTTCCATCACAAGAGATCCAGGTATCGGTGATGGACAAAACACCTGAGGAACGTGAGTCAGTAGTGGAAGTCTCAGAGTAGGGATTATAAAGATCTAGGCTGAATGCAGCTCTGACTAAGTGTCAGGGAAATACTGACAAACACATGCAAAAGAATTGGCACTCTCATTTTTTAATCAAGTTTTATCAAATTAAAGCATTGAGAGCTATATATATGGGGCTTTTTTTAAAATTTTTTTAAAATTCTCTTCACACAGAACAAACCTTAACAAATGTTTTAGTCAAAGTTACAAACACTGTCAAAAAGCAGTTACTTTTTGAAGAATTCCTTCTCCAAATTGACTAAGTAATTTCCTGTGATAGTAATTGCTGTTTTAGAAAAAATGTGTAAATACTGTAAAGAGGAGCAGAGTTTGAGGAAGGAACATCTTCTCTACCACAATGTTTTACTTGCAGAGCTGTGTTTGCTATCTGGTGCTACAGAGCAGTTACAAGAGTGTAACTTTAATTTTGTGTGTAGATTATTTGGGGCAAGAGAATTTACCAAATTTTTGTTCTAGGGAAGAAAGAAAAGAGACAGGAAAAAGTCAAAGCTAGCATTAGTTTAACAACCATAATTGATGAGTAGCAATAATAAATGGTTTTGGGTTAATTTTACCATGAAGAACACTATTCAGTCATCATTTCCTAGCATCTATAATATTGGTTTCTAAACCCTTCAGTAAAAAAATCTGTGATGCGGGGGAAAAAAAAGGAACTTAAATGGAAAAAGTAGAGTAAACAGATAAAAGAACTATTATGTTACTTACAAAGCACTTATAGATTAATAACCATAAATCAAGCCATGGATTCTCTGCAATTGGAGCCATAGTATGAGTAGAATTCAGATTGTCATGGCTGGATGTGCTACGAGGGACAGAGTCTTGATCGAGAGAAACATCTTTCTAGATAATCATATCAATGTTATGCTTTGGATTTTGAACAAAAGCAATGTTGAGAATGTCTTTGCAGTACGATCAAATGTGTGCATGTGTCTAATGTACTTCTATGTGTATATTTGTAGACATAGCATTATATAGTTTCTATGAGTATATGCTGTTCCAGCATCATTTATTCTAGAGGAAGTTGAATTTGCTTGGGGAAATTTGCTATATAGCCAAATTCTACCCCAGCTGTTTTCTTACCGTAGGAAATACCATTTGCTGCTAGTGTTTTATGGTGAAGAATACTCAATGTTGTTGTAGTGGACAAGATGTTCTTTGTTGGTGCTTGTATATGGTTTGGCTTGTTGTCTAGAACAAGCTCTTTCTTTTGTTCATTGTATTTTCTAGTGCTCATGCAGATATTTGATATAAGCAGTAATAGTTGCTCAAAAATTTAGAGCTGAATCTCATCAACATTGTGATAATATGCCAATATTAGCTTTTTCCTTTCTAGGAATATATACCCTCCTTATATTATCTAGACTAGATAGAATTTAATTTAAAATAATTGCAATTTTCTTTTTTAAACAGAATTGCTGTTTTCTAATTAGAACCACTTTGGCTATTCTTTGGAAGACTTTGCACAATCCTTTGAATTTTAAAAATTGTCATAGTCTCAAAACCTGAAAACTTTCTACCAGACAGTTCCTAAAAAATCCCTTAAGTGAAAGTTATTTAACTTACAAAAACCCACTCTGGTAAGCTGAATGAGACAGCTTTGCAGAAAATAACCAAATTGTCAAAAATATTTCTTTCTCTTTCAAGTTCATGTTAAAATACATCTCTGAACACTTCTGATTTTTAGCTGTTTTGTAAATTTTATAGTATTTGTTAATTTGCAGAGGGATAGTAAAACAGTCATAGACAAGGATTTTTTAACTGTTAAGATCAGAAACCGAAATAATACACCTGAATTGCACGTGTAGTCTGTTGCACCAATAAGTTCCTTTCCTCTGAATTATCAAACACTGGCCACAACAGGAGTCTTTTTGTGTTGCGTAGTAACTCTTCAATACATTCCTTCTGTGTGGCATACAAAAGAAGATAGGAACGAGAAAATTTGGTGAGTGTGTACCGTGTGCTTATGTCTAGCGAGTAAGCAGATCCCCAAGCCAGGAGCTCCTGAAGTACCTTTACCTAAGATATTCTAATTTTCTATATACTCTCTGCTTCCCCTCCTTGTCTGCCCTGGTTGTCCAGATTAGGATCTTCTAGGGTTACACTGTGTGTATTGTATATCAATAATTTCTATAAAACCAGACTAATTTGTTAGATGCATGAGCCTCACCTCCACGTGGGGCTTCAATAAGGCTGGATGACACTGGGCACACCAGTTTAGTGTCTTACAAGTTGTGTTTTCTGGTGGTCCTCAGCTCTGGCGCTTGACGTTGCAAGCTGGTGTGACACAGCTTTCCGGTCAGCTGCTTTCCACGTTCTCTCTTGAGACTCCAGTGAAAGTCCTTGGAAGGGGGAGACTGCAATGGGGTACATACAGACTGTTCCTAGAAGAGTCAGCGTCCCTCCACTCTTCCATCCCCTGAGCAATGAGAGAGTACAGAAATGCCATGGGAAGAGTGCAACTCCATGATTAAACTCTACTTCCACCCTTGGAAGCTGAGGAGACAAAGAGAGTAACTGTCCTACCTTCCTGCTCTGCTTTGTTCCTAGCTAGCGTAAAGGGAATATGGATGCAATGGTCAAGAAGCTGCTCCTACTTCTCTTGAGATGAAATTACTTAACGAAACAGTTTTCTCTAATGATTTGTTTACCGAGCTTCATCCTACATCTTAAAACTATGTTTTCTGTTTGGTTTGCTATTGTACTCATCTGTTAGCATTAAAAAACAGAATACATTTTCATCTTTCTGAATATTCATCTCTGGGTTTTGCTTTAGGAGATAGAATAATGCTGGCTAAATGTGATATATACATATATATACATTTATACAGATAAACCTCAGCAGTAATACCTTTTAATGGTTCTTTCATTAGCAATTAAAAAACAGAAAACACTCCCCACCAAATAAATAAATAAAAATAAAAGAAGCACAGGTGGCAGTAAAGCTTATTTCCACACTGGAGTAATTGATAATTTGTGGGATTTTGGGTTTTTTTTCCTCTGTGAAGCCTGCAAGACAGGCAATTCCTTGGCGTATTGCAGTAGCATGCAGTACAGATGTAAGGAAAAGCTAGGTGTCACTCAGTAAGGAATCCTATTGTTATGATTGACACATAAAGCAAGTTTTTTTGCCATTCTGATGTGTGCTTTCTTGCGGAGGGGTATCTCGGAGACAAACCATTGGAGTAAACACTTTCTGTTGTCATTTGGTGAGAAGATTTTTATTTTAATGAAAGTGATCTGTCTTGTCTGCAAATGCTAGCCTTTGCTGTTTGATATGCACAGAAATTCAATCAGATGCTTAATTACATCTTAACATGAGTTCCAAACAGCTGGCTAATTCCCTTGTTTCTGATTAAAGAGATTACAAAAATAAAATTTAACATTAGATTTACATAGAGCTTTAAAAGGAAACACTTGCCCATAAGTTTTAGTCATTTAGGAAATTCGTGTCTGTTCAACGCTAGGGATCAAAGCTTTTAGCATGATGAATTGCAGAGTGACAAGAGATTTAAAAAAAGAAGAAATAGCAAATGGAATTTGTCAAATGTTCTGCTTGTTGATTATGGCAGGCTTCAACTTGAAGGTGTGAGTCCATAACCATATACAGGAAGTATTTTGTTTCATACTTCTTTGTGAAAACATAGAAATTAAGTTCATTCACTAAACCTTCACTTCCCATGAACTCAAAAGATTATTTTTCAAACAGGATTGTTATGAGCACATGCACTAATTTGTTTAAAGTTGATTTATTAACTGTCACAAAATAAGGTAGAATTTCATTTGTTTTCCATCTAGTTTAATCTTTGAGTGGTTTATTTTTTAATCATTTTAAATTGAATTTTTAATCAAAAGTATAGTTATTTCAATGTCAGAGAGTGTTTGACATTTACATATGTCTTCAGCAACAATGGTATAAAAATTGCCTGCCACAAAACCAGATAAACTCTTCTTAGCTGTAATTCTTGTATCAATGCATGCACCAGAGGTGAAACCAGAGTAACCGCTAAAAGGTCACAGAAAATAGATTCCTAAAGTTGTCATTTAAGCATAATTGAGATTCATTTAAACACGTTAGAAGAGCTATTGTTATACATAGAGAAGTTGTATGAAAAACTTCTTTAATATTTAAGTAAGAAATATGTCGATTACGTAGAAATAGGAAATCAAGGGAGCTACAGACAGTGATAAGCCGCTAAATGAGCTGTATACGTGACTCGCTGACACCAGAGGTTGTGAAGAAGTATCTCCCTCTTTTGGCAATATTGACTGAGCATTTGGAGAGGTTTTGGACTATTCACACTTTTAAAAAAAAAAATCAAAAAGGACAAATTCAAGTCTGCTAAGAGAACTGGAGTATAAAATGAGTGAAAGGCTATTAAAAAGATGCAGGTTTTTCTTATTCAGGGGACTGGAGAGTGACAGATATCACAGCCATATTTTACAGATGTCTGTGATTGAACCAGGAGACTACTGACCTCCAAACCACATGCTTCAGCCTAGTCCTATTAGTGAAAGGGAAGAGCGGTAAGACCAAAAGAAGTCTAAGCAGAAAAGTCTGCATGAAAAAGAAAAGCTCTCCCTTCTTGATCTGTTGACATTTTACAAACACTTTAATAAATGAGCGTATTAAGAAGATCATAACTGACATTTGGTTTAGACTCTGCTGAGACTTTGAAGAGCTATTTTGTAACACTTACCAAATACATTGAATAGTCAGAGGATGCAAGCTGTAAGCGTTGTGTTGTATTG
This sequence comes from Chionis minor, assembly GCA_013398295.1. Taxonomy (NCBI): domain Eukaryota; kingdom Metazoa; phylum Chordata; class Aves; order Charadriiformes; family Chionidae; genus Chionis; species Chionis minor. The sequence goes on along the minus strand of VZSF01007706.1, from coordinate 184,383 downwards.
TATTGTATCAAAAATTGACTTAGATAAGGAAGATGAAAATTGAGAATAAATGACCAGATTTCACTGTTAACCCCCTGTGCCCCTGCATCCCCAATAAGCAAACAAATAAACGAACGGAACAGAGATACCTACTTTACAGCTTCTGAATTATCCCATGCAAGAACAATGTACTGGGTCAGGCTAAAGGCCCAACTTATTTTTTATTGGCCAGCAGCTTAGGGAAGAAGAACTGTTATAAGATGGTATTTCCCCTTACATGCAGGTTAGGGATCTCAGATGAAAGATTGTAGTGAATAATGGTGTTTAATAGTCCTTAAAGGCTTTTTCTTACATTAAGTGATCAAACCACATTGGACTGTATTAATGTCAAGAGTGTACTTCTCTCTGACCAGGTTATTTTTGATATTCCACACATGAAGGGTTTGATGTTTAATATCAGATTTACTTACTTGACGTTATCTTACATGACATGGATTTTGATTTAGCAGAGTGATGCAGCAGTGCATTTAGATCAAAATATAAGTACACTTAACAGCGTATAACAATTGCAATGCACAGCTGGATCCCGGTACAAAAGCTGGGTGTCGCTAGCCTCTGGGAAGGAGTACAAGGGTTCAAACCAGCTCAAGCCACTTGCTCTCTTCTAAGTTCTGTTTCTAAGTTGTTCACTTTTTGTAGTCTGTTTTGGGCTGAGCCATGTATTAACTTGCATCGCACCAGCCTGGCCAGCTCAGGAAGACAGCTGATGTAGCCTAAAGGCTACCCTCTGGACCCCTCTGTCTTGAGGTAAGTTGAGCTTTTGTTGCATCAGGAGTGAGCAGTCACTCCCCACATCCCATCACAAGCTTCATGACCACAAAGCCCTTGCCTGTCTCCTCAGCCTTCTTTCACCGCAGGGGTTCATTGATCAGTCCCAGCTTCTACTTTTGATGTTTGCAAGATTTTGTGGCAATGAGGGCTGTAATTTAAACATCAATTGTATGAAGAAGAATTCATTTTTGTCACTTATTAGGAAACAAATGTTGAAAGGCATGAAAATCAAGAATGGCATGGAGGCTATTTCAAAAGTAATGGCATAAAATTAAATGGTTAAGCCTCAGATTCAAAACCACCTAAGCTACTTTATCTCTCCTCACACAAACTTTGCTGCCTGTTTCCAATCAATTTTGTTAGTCTTTCCTGTATTCTTTCTGTTTCTTCTATATACTACCTTTGATTGTATGTAGTATCCAAGATGTGGCTTCACTGTGGCTTTCTACTGTGGCTTGACAACACTAAAGCACTGGACCCAGATGGAGCCCCAACTACCTGCTGCATTTTGGTCCATTGCCAGCGAGAAATGAGAGAGAAAAACCAAGAGGGGTCCCCAGCAGACTGTTCTGTGCAAAATCCGTGTCTGATTCATGCAAGTCTGTAAAAGCAGTACGCTGTCACTGTACGCATCTCATGATACCTTGTTCTGCTTTCTGATGCTCAGGTGCAACACCTCATAGCCTAGCTGAGACCGTAGATTTTTGTTTCCATTTCACTGTAACACAATCTTTTCCCTTGCAGCTTAGACCACTTAGTACCCTAAAGCTTTAGTGCACTAGAGGAGAGGGAAAAGTGGAAGGCCTTATTGCCTTTATTGATAAACAAACCAAAAAAAAGTGGTACAGAAACTAACATAACCTGTCTGCCTATTAATGAGAGAAACCTGCTCCAGGTAATCATGAATTTATATGTTTATCATATCATCAATGAATTGTCTCCTTTCTAATCTAGAGACATCATGGTTAATCTTTTCCTGGACAAAACTTGTTAAGTACCTCCTCAGTGATCAATAGAAAGAGTGTGTAAGCTATTTAAAGATTTATGCAACAGAACAGAGGTTTAGAATTACTGGTGAGAGACCAGGCTGACAGTGAGCTCTCAGTTCCGGCTCTGAGCCATGAAATGCTTCTTGAACTCTGCTGCTGGCCACCAAGGCATGGTCTTACAGGATTTCAGGATAGCATGAACTCTCTAATTATGTGAGAGTGGGGAGATAGATAGAAAATGCACTCTAGAGACTGATGCAGGGTGTGCAGGCCATGTAGTGTCTGAAAATGCTGAGAAGGTTAACAGATCTGTGGGACTTTGCTAATCACTTGCATTAGCATCTTTACTGATTTTGTAAGGTCCTACTATTTCTTCGTCATATTAGATATACACTTGCATGCGTGCATGCTATGGGAATCCAATGATTCCTGGCTGAGCTCCAAATTTGCCTTGATTCATTCTGCTTGCGGTATGGAAGTGCAGTATTTCAGTAAAGCCAGGGTGTTTTAGTCTTGAATTGTTCTATTCCATAATAAAGTGTTCATAATCAGACTGTGAAACTTGGTATTGCATTAGAGGTGAAGAATTAGTGGGATTCAGGTGGTAGTTGGATATCCCAATTGACCCAAGAATATTAGCTGTTTAAAGTCTGAAAACAAGAGGTTTTTTATCTTTATGTGGCTTTTGGCTACTATGATGAATCTTTAGTAGGAATGAAAATAATTTTTGATTCATATTTGTGGTATGCTTCCTTGCAGTCTTCATTTAAAAATGATATTTGACTGGTGATGATTTATAGTAAGTGTGTTAACCGTGGTAGGACTCCAAGGTCATTGTACAAAATTTCTCTTTACTGTTTGTTGTTTTTCCCCTGGAATGTGTTTTCTGGGGTGAAGGTTTAATAACCAAAAAAACCAGTGCTCCAGTAACTATAACCACTATGGAAGAAGGTTTTCAAAACATCTTTAAAGCTGCATTTGTTTCTGTCTTTCTTTGCTGATTTAGAAAATTGTTGAATCATAGAATCATTTAAGTTGGAAAAGACCTTTGAGGTCATCGAGTACAATCGTAAACCTAACAAACAGTGCATTGCTGGTTTGTTCTATATTTTTATTCCATTACTAGGAATATCTTTCGGCATGTTGCTGTGTACACAAACTACCACAGTCGATGTTAATGGTTACTAGTATACAGCAGCTAACAGTAACTGTAGTTGTCATTTGTGTTGAAAACTATTTGGGGAAAAATAAAGACACTAATTGTAGAAAGCCCTGAATGCTTAATTCAGTCTTCAACTACATTCCTTATGACAAAGTATTTCTCTGAATATTGCTTATTTTAAAGCTGAACCTAAATATGCCATCCAAAGCATCACATAAAAATCATTAGAGCTGTTTTTGTGAGGAAACACATTAGAACAAGTCAGTCCATAGTTGATGCTGCAATCTAATTATAGTTGCAATAGCATTTCCATTATGAGTCCATTTTTTGCACAATTCTTAAAAGAAGGAGTCAATAAAGTCATGTTTTCATATTTATCCTATCAGAAGTAGGGCAATACTGTGCATATATAGGGCTCATTAGTTATTTTTTCAAGTTCTGTTAAAACTACATAGGTAAATATTTTACATGCGAAGACACATAGGCCCCAGGAACAGGTTGGTCAAAGAGTAGGACAGTTTCTTTGCTGCACTGTCAACTAAGTTAACTGCTTATATGTCTGCTCTACTAGAATTATCCTGTGTTAAAACACTTATTTTTCAAACTTGGAGATTTTGTTTCTGTAACTGAAACTGCTTTTCAGTTCTTAGGATTTCGTGTTGTGTTCTACGTTGTAGCATTTGCATGGTGTTAAAAAATCCTTTGTTTTAAAAAGGAAATTATAAGTTCTGGAGGTATCTGAGAATTGGTTAATTGAACTTGCGTTTTCTCCAAACCAAGCACATGCCTGAAAAATCACCCCAAAACCACGTCCAAACAAAGAAATGAAATAAAAGTATTTGAGTTTAGCACATGAAATCCTAGCCCCCTTCTTGTCAGCCCTGGAACTGACTTCAAAAGAGCTGTAATGTTACCTAGAGCTTCAGCTGAAATGGGCTCTGGGTGTGAGCCTTCCCTGGAGGAAGATGAAGGCAAGACTTTGAGCTGGGGGTACACCTGTGTTTACAAGTGTGGAATCGCTCCGGATCAATGTGGATACATTTGTGTGCTTGTGTTGAGATCACTAGCAATTATGTTTCAATTACTAGGGCCAAAAACATCCAACTTAATGAGTAACTCTTCCTTGGGTTCTGCAGGAAGGATGTTTTCATCAAATTATCTTCAAAAGCAATCATGATTTGCAAGGGCAGGCGCATTTAGTTATTCTCACAATCTTCAGTTAAATGAATCGATAGTTTCTATTAAAAGCATTTCAATAAATAATTATCTTTCAATTTTTAATTATTTTTATAAAATGAAATTCATTTAAAAGCAAGCTTGCAGAAGCATGCAGTTGTCAAATGGGTGAATAAGAAAGAATGAAACCGTAATTCTTAATATTATCCTTGTAAACATATGAGAAAAGATTATATCTTCTTTCATTTTCCTTGGGAAATTGTACTGGTTTTAGTGAACTCTGTTGTTGATTCCTTTGCAATCTTTAATTTTTTAGAGATCTGACGTGGGACCTGGGTATAGTAAAAAATACACGTAGGCAAACTTTCAAAACTGTTCCGCATACATATGGCAACTATCCTGTAATTCAGATAACATAGTTTAGAATAATTACATTGATTATGTTTTCATTTTAGAATTACTGCGGTATACCACCGATGATCCATTATGGTAATGACACATGCCATTATTTTAGAGGTCTACATATTTACTTACTTAGTTTTCAAGACTACATAAAATTGAAAGGATGAAAACATATGACACATAATTATACTTAATTGTGGAATTTAGCTTGAAATACAAGCTGCTGCATTCATAATCTGTCTCCTCTGAAGGGCATTGTTTAGACCCCTGTCAGATAAGGGCTACGTGTAGAAGATACAGAGGCAATTCTCATGCAGCATATCATTGCATCTGAGAGTTGACAAGTAGCCAAGAAGGCTGGAATGCTGCCAGCCAGGCTATATTTTATCTCTCTATCATTTATACTGCTTGCTATGAGACATGGTACTATCTTTTAGTCTCGTTCCCTATATTTAAAAGAATTCATTGAGGGGGAAGAAATCACGGTATTGCTGCTTTAGAGAGTGTGTTTTATTGTTACTATAGAGCATAAATTTTAAAGTGCATGAATTTGTAAAAGTCTCTTCCCTCCTTCTGCCCCCAAAACATATACAGCAAGCTTACCAAAAGGCTTGGGGAGAACTGTGAAGTCTTACACCTGAATGAAGTCCTCACTGCAGTTTTAGCAATTTTTGCTACAGCCATCACTGAGGCCCTGAGATGCTGCCCAGATTATCTTTACTCTCCCTCTCCTTTATTATGTTTGGCCTGTTTTGTTTCCAGCACTTCCCTCAGTTAACAGGTTGACTTACAAAATCTTTGGTATTGACCTACCCAATAGCAAAGGTTTTGTGCTTGCATAAGAATGTATATTTTCCTGCAATCATTTCCGTAATATTAGGTGTATTGGTATTACTGATCTGGCAGTAAGTGTTTCATGTGATAGCAGGGACGAGCATGAAATGGGAGTGCTTAGTCTGTTTACCCAGCTCAACCTAATCTACCTTCTAGTGATGACCCTTCTGTCTATGAGGTCATGTAAACTCTCTTAGGTGATGTATACATGGATCCTTTGTGTGTGTGTGAATTTCAATGACATTTTAGATTATGGCTAGAATAAATACCAACAGGATGTTTTCCAAGGGCTTAGTCAGCAGTCTTCAAAACTTCTGAAATTAAATTAGAAAGAGCCTTGCTGTGCAAGAAATAAAAGTATGAAAGATTCACAAGAGTTGAGAAGTGTTCATAGTATCACATGGGAGTACAGGTCTTTCAAAAGTACAGATTGGGACTGAAAAGAAACACAATTTTAGACAAAACATCTATTTTTGAAACTCTCTGCCTAGAAGAGATATAAGGGAGATAGGCATATGTAGTTATATAAGAGAAGCACATTATGTGTATCAATATAAAACCAATAACATATTTGCAAATGATGGAAATGATGAAATATTCATCAAACTAACGATTTCATTTAGAAATATCTCAAAAATTGTCAGCTTTGTATATGGAGGTTAAAATGAAAAATAGCTACATTTAATACTCTGGAAAGAAAGAAATATCTTACAAATTAAATCACTGTACTCTCTTTATCAGTCTCCTGAAACAGGATATATATCAAGACGTGTAATAGGATGGGTTTAGGTAGCAAAAAAAGCTAGAGAAAGTAACATTACTGGATTTGGCGTGTATTGCATTTGACTAATGAATCGCTTCCCTGGACTGGGTTTCTAGTCTAGAAGGCAAAGAAAATAAACACGTCTAAGTCTGCCTTATTAGTTAATGTTTGTGAAGTAGTTGATGGATGAGGGGCGTAAATGTTAAGTGCTATTACCACAATAAGTAATCTTGTTGTGATATTTGAATTGCAAGGGAATCTAAGCCTTCAGACTTTTCGTCTTAATGAAATCTCACTGAAGAATATGACACTTTTGCTACTGAAATAATTAGGACATGTTTAGGGCTCAAGGGTCAGGAAGAGTATGGATCCATTGACCCAATAGACAGAAATGATATTTACCACCTACTTGTCTTGCTCAAAACACAGACTCGAAACTCACTATTCCAAAATATGATATAGGTAGCGAGAGCTAACACGCATTTGAATCTCTTAAATACTAATTGAGCCTAAAATTGAATCTGTCAAACTTTATGCCCTTAGATTTCATGATGATATTGTCCTTTTATTCATATTCTTATAAATGCACCACACTGGTCACACGTTTATAAAAGCATTCTACAGACATCAGAAATTTTCAAAAACTGTAACTGAACACTTTGCATGGTGCAAGATAGTAAAGTACCAGGCTTCTGTGCTTTTCGTCTTGTATTTTGCTTTGTAATCACGTGCAAGATGGATGCAAGGCTTGCAGAGGTTTATCTCCTTTAATCATGAGAAAAATATCTTACATGAAGCTTTTCCATCATGTTCAGAATTCTCTCTAGTTTTATTTTCCTGCAGGGACATTCAGTGTCACAAGTACTTGATATAGTCATCAGACAGAAATGGCTTTTCTATTTCTTTATTTTCATTTTTTTTTTCTTCTTTTTTGTCTTGGGGTCCACTCTTTAAATATTCCAGAAGTCTGACTTGAATAGTTATTATTCCCAGATTGTTAAAAATGTAGTTATACTGCTTCCTAGTGGTGAATGTAAGAATATCTTGTTCTCATTTGGTGAAACTTTTTTTGTGATCATGCATGTGTAGCTTTTTATTCCTTGGATTTGGTGCAATACTAGAGTATTTAGAGCTTTTCTCTTTTCTATTGCATGGTTTTATATCATTGTAGATTGACTTCAGTGAATTTGTCCTAGTTGATACCAGTATGTGTATGAGAATATAAAAGCAGAAAGCCTTGCTGTTTTACGAGAGGTCTCAAGTGAAGGCTACAGCCTGCTGTTTGCAATCCAAGACAATGATTAGACTCGGCTAGCGGCTTTAATCTCCCTCGGAGATGGGCAAGCAAAATATTCCTTTCCCTTACCTTGGTTGTGACTTCTCTATGTTGGATAGCAGCACGTGCTTCTAGAAAGAAGATATTTTCTAGGGAGGGAAAGAAAATGTAAGTAACTCAGAATATGTGGAGATCCATTAAAAAAACAGTTTGGCAGAGAGAAATGCCTGCCAATGAAGGAGATGATTGCTTTTTGAAGCATTCACTGGGAAAAACATGACACTGTGCATTGACCTCCCCAGGAGAGCAAAGCTGTGAGTACTTTCAACATGTTAGTGATATTAGCCTGGTAGTACAGATGTAGGGCTGAGATTCAAGAGATCTGCAGACAGCCCTGCTTCTGCCATCAATTTCTTGCGAACAGTTGGGGATGTATGACTCTGTACCAAAGTTCAGCACTGAAAAACAGCAGTGTTAGATTGCCCTCACCCTCCTTTTGCCTGCTTAGGGACAGACTCAGTGCATTTATTTATATTCAACTACCACTTTAACATTCCCACTAAATTTCAGTGAAATTATGGAAGCAACGAAGTGGTGGGTCTGCACTTCAGAGCAGAACAGGCATGTGTAGTCTGTTTAAAGAATACCTGGAGCTGGAGGTCCCAGTGCCTGGCTCTGGGAATGCAACTCTGGGTTTAACTGTAATAATTCCTCTTGTCTTTGCAAGGTGTATACTTTGTTTCTCACTTTTGATTATTTTTTTTTCACCTAGAATCCCAAATCCACCCAGAATCAAAGAGAGAAATTTTAGCAGAATCCACTTTTTAATGTTTTTTTTTTTTAAAGTAGTTCAGATTCTCCAAAATTTCTTTCCACTCAGCTCATTTTTTCCAAGACTTCATGCCTTATGAACCTACCTGCCATTGTAATGTTTCAACTTAGATGGTAAGAAAGAGAATTGGTAGCATCTCAGAATAGCTGTGACCCCTTCTTAGATTTCTAAGAAGGCTGAATTTGTGATTATATATCATTCACAATAATATTTCTTGTTAGACATGCTTATTTGTTGATTCACTGTAGTATGACAACTGATAAAGTACAATATGTCAAATAAAGAAAAAATAGAATCTGTTCTTAGTACACAGAATATATTTCCTATTATACCCACTACTGTTAATAGTGGTTATGTATATGGCTCCCCTGTGCATTAAAATGAAAATATATCCTTTTATACTTAGACAGGGATGTACCAAATGTAGTGTTACATAACATTTAGAATTTCTTTATTGAAAATTAATTCAGCCTAGAGTGCATCAGATTTCAGATATTTGGTTATCAGGGTTCAAAATAACTAAGTGCATATACCTTCATGGGAATTTTATATATTTTCCAGAACCTACAAAAATCTTGAAACCTGTCTGTACTGAGTGATTTTAGCCAATGACCCACACATTTTCCTCTCCCAAATTAAACTTTACTTATTTCACCAACTTTTACCGAAGTTACATAGATACAAAAATGCTGTATTCTCTACTTTCATGATAAAGCCATTCATAGCAACTTCTAATTCACATAAAAATTGCCAAACGTAAAGCGTGCAGACAGTTCCAGAAGGCGCTCTCTTGCAAACCTCGCTGGAGTGGTTGATGTATAAAATGAGCAAGTTTCCACCAGGGTTTTTAGACCTCTGCAAGAAATTATGTCTCTCTCAGAAGGGATCGCAGAGAGGACCCTATCCGTGTGCTCTGGGCATCTCAGCCTACCGTGTCAGTGCAAGCTGCTACTGCTCACGTACCCGCCTGAGCAAAACGCGGTGGGTATTGCTGTTCGCGGAGCTTTGGTTTTGCCACCCGCTGTGTTTCGGTGCTGTGTGCCTCCGCCAGCCCCAGCCTCATGCGTGGGTTTAAGCCATTGTTTATCACGAGCAGCGCTGGGGAATCTGACCCTTTGAATTCCCCTGTCAGAGACTAATATACAAGGTTTTCCAGGGGATTTGGATTTTTATTGCGTTTATTTATAGAGACTGTTCTAGAAGTTTAATTGGGCCTGAAACTTTTTACAAAGCTGAAGGCTGTAGGCAATTTCTGTAACAACCAGTGACAAGGTGTTTCCTTTCAACATAAAACAACAAAGCTCCTGTAAGTAACTACCAACGTCATTTCTTTCTTTTAAGTCAGAAATAGCTATCACCTTTCAATGGTAAATTACAGCTGAAGTTTTTCTTTGTGTGTTCAGAAAGGCAAACTAAAAATAATATGAACTAATACAGTGACTGATTCTGCTATACTTAATCAGTTTAAATAACATTTTCATGTCCAAAAGGTCTTATTTAGTTTAATGAAACTAAAAGCTGTTTCTGTTTATGCTCACTATTAATGAGGATGACATGTTAGAGTATTAACTGCTCAGCAGTAATTCTATTTAGTTGGATACTTGCCCTAATCTAAATGAACATACACAGAAAAATCCAGAAACACCAGGAAAAGCTAGTGATTTTGCTAGACTGTTTGGCTAACTAGGACTGTATTATGCAGACACTTAATAAGGAAGTTTTTTCTTTAAAATTGACAAATGTAAAGTTTTGTTTCTTTAGTTACATTCTATAGGAAGTATTGAAATAATTGATGTAGGTTTACATGTCACTCATCAAAATACACTGAAGCTTAGCAAGACTGTCGAAGAGGCTACCACAGGACCCATCAATGGTCGGTCTGTCTTGATACCTCGAATCCAAAATTGCCAACAGCAAATACATAGGCAATATAGGAACAAGGAAAGCCCACCTCCCTAAAACACTCCAAGGAATTATCTTTCACTTTAACAGCCCTCAGCAGGGGTTGGGGGGAGGTGTGTGTGTGTTTGTGCACTAATTTGTGTACATAATTTTAAAAATCATGTAAACTTTTAACATCTTCTCTGTCTCGTGGGAATAAGTACAATGGTTTCTTTGGCTTTTGAGAAAAAGAAAGAAATCTGAAGGATATAAATATGCCACCTGCTGCCACATACTTTTGTTGTTCCACGGCTCTTGTGTTATAGCTAGAGAGTTGTTCTTCCTATCCTTGTGTAACCTCTTCTCAGGTATTACTATTTTTAATCCAAAAACATACTGGAGAGCTGATATTTCCGAATATGAAAGAGGATGTTGTGCTCAGTCAAGTGTGGAGGCTCTTGAACTTAGCAGATGTATATATGTAAGTAAAAACTGTGCGCATCAAAGTGTTCCCAGCAGTTTTTCTTTGCTGATATGTAGTCAGGGTCATATTTTGTTTCCTCTGTGTAATAATCAAGCAGAAAACCTAATTGTAGCCATGTTCTTTATCAAATATAGAAATTCATTGGTTTTGTTCCTTTTAATGCCAACTGAGTAATCATGATACAGTAGCAACTTGGCAAACTGCTTGAAAGAGATTGGAGTCTGAGGTGAAAAATAAGTAGGTTTGTTCTCATCGGGTAAAAAAGAGCATAAGATTTCTGAAACAGCTGGGGGCAATGTGAGATGCTGTGAAATTACCTTTACCACAGTGTTTGTGCAATGTTCTATGTTAGTAAAGAAAGGGTTGAAAGAGAGCAGTGAGATGGATTCCTGGGTGTGTATGTAAAGATGTTTGTACCTAAGAAGAGGCATAGGAAAGCAGAAAAATGATAGAAAAATAGAACTATCCAAAACCTACTTGATGATGAGAATTTTGTCTCTCCCTTACTCCCTTGTAGTACTTCTACACTCATTTGACTGACTTTAGTTGATATAGAGCTAATTAATCCCAGAGAAAGACAGAAGAAATTAATCCCTACTATGTATTTGTGATTTGACATTTGATATTTGTGGCTAGGGGTGAGAAAACACCGTTTACCCCTTGTGCTTTTAACACATATGAGGGGTAGACTGCACTACCTAGTTAACCTGAGCAGTACCAAACCCTAGACATGAAGGCTTGCAGAGCTCAGGAGTGAACAAGTCTGAAAGGAAACTCATATTAGCTTACTATGGCATCCTATGCCGGTTTTGTATTTTTTGCTGAACTTACTCTTGTGCAGTGCCAAGGCATCTGGGAGGAAAAAGAAAACAAGCGTGAATCTTTTGGGATACAGTCATCTCATTTTCCCTGTGATGCTTTCTCTGTCATTTTGGAGTTCGTTCCCCTTTCTGGCCATTGGGGCTGCAGAGGGGGAGCTGGGGAAGGAGGGACTGCAGGTACAACAGACCCTAGGGGATGTTGGCAGCATCCCCGCTGCGGTGCAACGGCAGCCCAAGGAACAGGGGAGTTGGTGGGCCAGCTGTATTCTCACTATTTCTACCAGTTTGGGCTGAAATTACTGGATAATTCCAATTTAATATACTATTTTAAGAATGAGGCAAAACTGGAACAAAAGAACAGCCAGTGAATGGCATCTATGGCGTGAGGCTTTTTCCTCTCTCCCCTTCTCTCCTTTCTTCTCCCTCCCCTTTTCCTCCCTTCTTTCTCCCTCTCTCATCTTTTATCAGTCATTTACACGCTTTTATGTTGATTTTTAGGAGACAATACAATTTTATTGTCCCACAGCAGCAATCTCCACCCTATCATTCAGCATGAAGCCTGGAATACTATATATACGCTATTACAAGGCTGAAATAATATGACGTGAATTACATATTCGATTACAAGTGGTAGCTATGCTGTTGCCCAAGCCATTCCCTTTGATTTCCAAATGCATTTGAGCGAGTCCTGTTGCTGCCTGGACGTGCCTGCCCTCGCCAGCAGTGCCAGGAGCAGCTCTGCGTGAGGTGGGAGAGAGTTCCGAGCAGCTGCTCTGCCTTCCCCGGAGCAGCAGCTCAGCAGCCCTCCTCGACCATTTGTTGCCTTAGTTTGTGACATTTCTGCCTTTTGTTTTCATGTAGTGTATGTTCAGAGACCTCCTAAGGGGCTGCGTAGGAGAGCTCTGCCAAAAGCAGACACACTGAAGCTTCTGAAGTGTAACTCTAGGCGGATGAAGAAATATGATATGGCTAGGATGAGGCTGAGGATAGGAGATAATGTCTGTACACACTGAGGGTTATTTTGGTGATGCTCCCCAGCCTGGCTAGGCTGTAATGGATGCATCGCTGCTCTTACACAAAGCCTTTGGCTACCACAGATGAGGCTTACTGTGCAAGAATGAAAGGCAAAGTTGCAGCAGAATGAAAGGTCACTGCAGCATGGCCTCAGTGAAATCCGCTGTCCCACCCAAAATCATAGAATAATAGAATCATAGAATCACTTCGGTTGGAAGAGACCTTCAAGATCATCGAGTCCAACCATAAACCTATGCCAAAACCACCCCTAAACCGTGTCCCTCAGCACCACGTTTTTTAAATACCTCCAGGGACGGCGATTCCACCACCTCCCTGGGCAGCCTGTTCCAATGCTTGATAACCCTTTCGGTAAAGAAGTTTTTCCTAATATCCAACCTAAACCTCCCCTGGCAGAACTTGAGGCCATTTCCTCTTGTCCTGTCATTTGTTACTTGGGAGAAGAGATTGACCCCCAAATTTTATTTTTTTTTTTAAAAACAAATGTATTTTTCGTGCTGTCAGCAGCAGATCACGGGCAGCGCTGCTCAGGTGGAGCTGTGCATAACTTCTCGGGTAGCCAACACACGTTTTCTACTCACCCACAAATGAGCTGCTCGGCCCAGGTGGTGCAGTGGGATTTATCAAAGACAGGGTGGGATACAGGAGCCTGACTGTGAACGAAACGGGGTCTGCTTTCAGTGGCAATACGACCGAGTCACACCTTGCTTTTATTAATTTGTTTAGGGACATTTGGTTGTTGTATTCTGTTATGCATGAAGCTGGTCAGGTGAGCCGCTGTACTTGTTAATGTCTTAATTTCTGTTAAACTCCTAATTCAGTTGATATTGTTGATAAAGAGCAATTGCCAATTTTAGAAGAGGGAGTAGGAGAGGTCTTTTCAATCTCTCTGCTCATTTCTCTATTTGAGTGGTTTGTGTCCTAGTCTTGTTTCAGTGCGTCTCTCACTGTTAGATTCCTTTGACAAGCCTGAAAGATAAATCCCTTTCTTTCATCCGTCCTTCAGCCTAAATGCTAAATTCTACATTCAATTCTCCGTCGTTTTCAACGTGAAACCGGGTGAAATATTCCACGGGGTGTCTTTGAAACACTGCGTGCGAAATGCAGGCAAGCTCCGGCGCTGCCTTTCCCAGGTGCTCAGCTCCAGCCTTCTGCTGCCATCTCGTGTTCATTCCAGCTTCAGCAAAGTCACCGTGAGGGCAGAAACATTTGAAAATAAGAACGAGGAGCTAGAGAAACAGCATTTGGTCATGGGAAACAAATGTGCGAAAAATGGGGGGACACTCAATGAAAGTGACTTTTTTTTTTTTTTCATTTTAAGTTGAACTGCTCTTGCTGACGGTAGATTAACTGGTTGTTGTCAAGGCTAACATTTTTCACTGGTAGAGCTGTAAAAATTTTTATTGCAGTCCCACGATTTTGGACTCTCCTTTGTTTAGTTAAGAGCAAATTTATTTGAAGAGTGAATCCAGATGTTCCATACAGTGTATCTGTTACCATAAATACTTACCGAGCACTTTGGATAATTAACTCTCAGATTGCTTTTGCAGTTGTTTTTTCAAACTGTTTACTTTTGACTGTTTCACACTTGTATTTGTGCCATGTTTGACTGCAGAATAATGAGTTGATTATATGGGCTTTTAGAACTGGAAAATAATTGATGCTATTTCAGATCTTACTAGATGGGGCCATGTTTGTCAGACAGATTACTTCTACCCAGACAACGGTGTGGAAATTTATGTAACTGGAAATTATAGTACAGCACAGTCTTCTGTGTTGAAGTCCCTGTTACACTCTGGGACAAAAAATGTACAGTTTTTGACTGTACTTGGCTTACAGCTAATTTAATCTTCTGGTTAGTAAAGTTTCTGATTTGGAAAGTGATTCTTACTGATTTCTGTAAATCTTGCATAGCCACTATTTTCCACTAGGAAGTTCCACTTAATTGGCTGGTTGCTTTTCTGTGTTAGGTTTGGGATGTTTTTGGTTTTTTTTCAGCTGGTTTGTGGGTTTTTTGTTGGGTTTTGAGGGTTTTTTTGGTTTGGGTTTTTTTGTGGTTTTGTTTGTTTTGTTTTGTTTTAACAGATCTGTGGTAAATTATAACCAGTAATGGTATGGCAGAAAAAATGCCAAACCAAACATTTTCAGAAAACCAAAGTATGTCAGTGAGCTCTTGAAGAGCAACTCTGTATGATTCTGGTATTTGTCTGAGAAAAGGGAGGAGTTGGGAAGGAGTGCCTTCACTTTTACACTAGTTATTGCATTTGGCTATGGTAAACTGAAGGAAAGGCATTGGCTATATTGGGAGACAGACTGGTTTATCTGGGAAACTAAGCTGTGTTGTGCCTTTCTAGATCTTGAATGGAATACCCTTTGCAGACTGCAAGTAAATCACATGCAAGAAATCATGATGGAACCAGTGACAAACATGAGACCACGAGAACAGAAGTAGTGGGAATAACCAGGAGTTGTATTATCCCAGCCATACTGAGAGGCAGAGAAAATGATAGGAGAATTAAGAGGTTTAAAAGAGATACAGAGGGAAAGAAATAAAAGAAATACAAAGTTACTAAAAGAAAACATATACTTTACAACATTTTATGCTTAGCAGGGATCAGGTCCATAAACAGTGAAATCCATTCCATACCCTTTCACTTCGATGGAGTTACACTAACTTGCAATTACTAGAAGATCTTTTCTTTAAACCTAGAGTCTCATTTCCTATTTTGGAATCTGAAATTCTCTCTTCATGTGTTGCAATCTTATAAAAACTTAGAGATGAATTGGGAACGCATAAAAGAATTCCATAAAATTCCTGAAGACTGTGTTGTTTGATATGCACGATGGATTCTCCAGGGTGCCCCTAATTGTCCGTATTCTATTTTAATACTGCTTCTAGTCATTTCCTGGGCATTGTCCTCTAAAAGCATCAGCTCATAAGAGAGCTCAAAGGTGATCAAGAAAACAGTATTTCTATAGGTTTATTGATAGTCTGACAAATGTGTGGTAATTTTTTCCAGTTCTTCGATTAAGCACTGCCCATATTTTTATGATTTATCCAATTTTTCAGGTTTTATTTTTACTATTGCCCCCTCCCCCCAAGTATTTAACAAAATATATTCTGTTAAATAATTCTCAGTCATTACTGTATTCCACTGGAATATGGGAGTCCGTGGGGTTCTTTGGGGTAAACTACTATGCTAATACAACATTTTTTTAGTGATACTATTTAACTGTGGGTCTGAATTCATTGAGTCATTGGGGTATTTAACCAATTTTCTAATAAATTCACAGTTTCGCTGGTTAGAAGTTATGACTCCAGAAGCATCTTGGGATAAGAATTACAGCAGTGATTTCATTTCTTACTTACCTATGCAAAATAGTAAAAATAGTTAAACACTGAAAAATAATAAAATACCAGCTGTTTCTCCAAGTTTTTGTCAAATTCACTGAACTACCTGTAATGAAGGCACACTGAGTTTTGTTCTGTTTATGAAAGCTTACAGCTAGTGCACATGAAGGCCATGATGTATCCTTGTTTTGAAGCTACATTGTAGGATAATAAAAAATACATAAAGTCATAAGTTTCAAAACAATCATACTTAAGCCCAGAAGTTTTTAGTATCTTCTTTAGTTTCAGTATCTTCTGGCTAAGGAATTCCTCCTGCAGCTTTCTGGTTATTTTCTATGAGGAGAGCTAACAGGGTAAAATGAAACCAGATTAAAATATCCTGTTGGTATGTTGAGCAGTACAGTATGGCACAGGTCTCCCGGAAAAGGATGGATCAGGAAATTGTACATTATGTCTCTTCGGTGATACCACACTTCCACATTTCCTTCAGATTTGGATCCTTTTTGGTCTTTGTGGTAACTACAAGAATTAGGGACCTAAAGAAATTTGTCTGTCTTTCCCTTTCAAAAGGTGAAAAAAAGACCATTGAAAAGACAGTGTGGTCATCAAGTTCTTCTTAACACTTCTCAGCACCTTTAAAATGTCAATAAAAATATTTGGTTTTCTCTCCTATTTTGAAGAAAGGCAAACATATCCTGTTTGTCTACTTTTCTTTTTAATTTTAACATTTTGAATGGTAATCTCGTCCTTCCCATACTTTCTTTGTCCAAACATACCACAGGTTTCCACCTTTCCTCTCGTTCGGTGTATGGACTCCCTGTCCACAAAAAAGCTTCTTCAGCTACGGCCCAGGCAGCATTAGAACATGCTGCAACTCTGCAGTAGTTCACTTCTGAACTGTAGTCCACAGACTTTCAGGGGTTTTTTTCAGCTTTCTGGAATATACGATCTTCTCTGCTGTTATTTATATGTTGTATACTTAGGAAGTAAAAAAACCCCACACTGCTATGTTTTGCTTTCTGTCAGATGTGGCTCATAACTTTAACAGCTAACTTTGTGTTTGTAGAATAGGATCTTTGCCCCTCTTTGTGCTATCAAATGTGGAATTTATTTATGTTATTAAACCTTCCATGTTCAAATTTTTTATTTTTATTTTCTTGTATGAAGCAACTTATGAGCAAAAGAAAAAAACCTGCTTTGTAAAAATCAAGGGGGGAGTGCTCATTGTTGGTCTGTTTACAAGTTATCTAAGAAAATTGGCTGCTGCTAGGCCAGAAGGTCCTTATCCTGTAAGTCAGGGCTTCTTGAATATACTCTTGCAAACCTAAAGTCAATTAATTTTATCAGGGTTCAGCCATCCAAAAATACCTTGTATGGTTTGAATTTGGTAACATTCAGCACCCAGTCTTGTCTTTATTCCTTTCACAATAACTTCCCAGCATCCAGTTGTATCTGTATTCTTCATGGATAAACAGGATTATTTGGTTTTAAGTCAAAATCAACATACCTATTCAGAACTGTCAAGTATGTGTACGTTATTTATGCAGTAGTAAAAATTCTAATGGATAAGTATGTTCAACTGTGTATTGAGATGGCACAACATAGCTTTGTTACTTTACTAGTCGGCTGGAGACAATTTTTACATTTCATGTGGAAATTTGCATCTCAAAAAGAAGAGATGATGTGTTTGCCATGCAGTAATCTCAAATCCTTTGTGGTGCATTTTTGCATACCCTATTGCTTTGTCATTTTCAATAAAAATTTTTAATGTATGTATCTTGATAGTTGTCCACATTCAGGAAAAAAAGAAATAAAAAATGATTGCGCAATTACCACTAATGAAGAGGAGGAAAAAGACAAAAAGAAATTTTTCAATTTCCATCTTAGAGTAGGTTTAAAGATGTTTTGTTATGCATTTTAATAATGCTAAAATAACAGCCTCCTGTGCCCTTGTTCAGAGAAGGAGAACATTTTCACTGTGAGAAAGAGCAAGTGCCCCTCAATGAGAGTCCACTTCTAACCTTTCAGCGTTGTGGTCTAGAGCAAAACACTCTCTGTGTTTAAACAAACATACAGTCTATATTTTGCAGGAAACTTTAAGCAAACATGATGTAACTCTAAAGACTACAAGATAAAAGAATGGAGGGAATATTTTACCCTCAGTTCAGAACAGCAAATTGTTTTAACGTGGAGTAGCAGACAAAAAAGGAGCCATGCCAACAAATAAAGCTTATCTGGCCCAGATTTCTTTCTCCCTCCTCACCCAACACATAGGTCTTCCAGTGACTGCAGATGAAGAAACATGTAGACTTTTTCTTTTTTTGCGTATTTTCTCTGTCCTCATTGTCCCTTTAGTGCCTCCTGGAACAGATGACATCTGCAGGCATCCACTTATTTTGTGTGCTACATCAGCCTTTCTCCCATAGTGCATTTAAAGAACAATATGAAAAGGGTCCTGTCATCAGCTTGTATTAGCTGATTCCTTCAAAATTAACAACTTATTTATTGCTGTGAACTACTGGAGTTACCTCTTTGCTCTAGTAACACACATACACATTTTTTCTTAAATGTTTGCACCTCAAATTCTGCTGATAGTCCTGGAGGGAGAGAAGAGCAACAGCATAAACTCGAGGTTGTCCATGCTTATTTGGCATGGGAATGAACATGAAAGGGAGAGGAGAGGGGAGGGGAGGGGAGAGAGGCCCAAGGAGAGGCAGTGGACAAACACACCACTAGAGGATGTGATGGGAAAGAAAGATGAAAAGGAAAAAAAAAGTAAGATTTTTTTCTTTAAGAACATAAAAGATAGGGCACCAGAAAAGACTGCTAAGAAATTTATCAGTACCTTGCCCCATTCTAGTCAGTAGTATGTAGAGCCTTATTTTCCCCCAAGATGTTAGTATTAAAAGACTGTAAATTCAAAGTGTAAATTATTTTATTGTTTTTCAGTCCTTGCAATCTTTTCATCATCATGTTCCAAACATAACTGAGATGTCCAATTTTGCCTTGCCTACTGTATGTACATATATGTATTTAGGTACTACAACCCACTGGGTTGCAGCTGTGAAGCAGCTCCTGCTGACAGCTTCACAGGCTCAGTTGCCTCTTTGGCTGATTAAAGCCACTTAAATTTATGCTATTAATTCCAAGTTACAGTTGCAAAACTGTATACTGTAAATAAACATAATTCTGACTGCATTGTTTGGCTATTGGTAAAAATGTATTTTCTAAATCAGTTTACCGACATTGGATTCCATTTTGCATTTTTCCATGTGGGCAATGAAATCCAACAAGATCTATTTTATTTATGGAAAGAAACAAATATATTTATATGACTGACTCTCCAGGGTGTCAGCAATGCTCACCTTGGACTCAGCATTCGGTCTCCGTTACTCCAAACAGCTGAAGTTTCATAATTTATAACATCAATATTACTGGCATCTTTTTCAATTGCTAGAAATATTTGTAATGTAATTAAGAAAAAACCTGTTTTGACAAAATACACAGCTTATAGACAAAATTTTGGCTTAAAGAGATGTTCTTTCTTTTAAAAGTGTGAAATTTTCTAAATAAGAAAAAGCTTGCAACTTGTTTTCCTAGAAATGCTATCTCCTTCTTTAACAAATGCATAAAGACAAAATGTGCTAGTCTTTGTAAAAACAACTGTGTTCTCCTATTGCTAACAGCATTTTCTGAAATGCAAGACCTGTAGATGCATGGATTAGTAAAGATAAAAAAATATATCTTATGCTTCATTAAATATCATAGTTTGTTTGCTGGTATTTCTTTTGATATTATTTGTTCTCTGAAATTCTTCTGCTATCTACAAGCATTTCACAGATCAGTAACTGGAAATGAGATTTTAATGTTCAACCCTAACTCTGCTGCTAGACGACACATATTCTATGTGAAGGTCAGGTTACCATTGACTCAGAATATCCACTTGGATATGCAGCATACAGAATCCTTCTATTTCTTCTGCTTGGGGGATGCTCTGTGCTCCTCTCACCTGGCTGTTGTTGCCTAAAGGACTAATTTTCTTATTACTGAATTGAGAGGTAACCTATTTCAAGATGCTTCTCTTGAAATACTTGGGCTCTGGTCAAATACAATAAAAATAAGAAGGTTCTGTAAATTTGTCTCTGGTCACAGTGTTTTTGCAGGCAGGTCCTTGCATGCATTCTTGGTTCCAGTTACCTCGGCGGCTCTCATTGGGACCCAGCTCTGCACAGCCCCCTGGAAGCCGTCCCCCCCCTGCCCAGAAGGTGAGCAGGCAGCTCCCGGCTCTGCCACCTGCAGATAACCACTTTTTAAAGACTTAGTTGGAATTTCTATCCTTGAACTGAAACTTTTTCATTAAAGGTTCTAGGCATATTTTTAGGAAGAAAGCAAAAAATGAATCAAAATTTGCTATGTTTCTGCTATGAGAGGCAATCTGTTAATAGCGACACAGAAATTTGAATCTTCACAAGAGGCAGTTTTGGAATATGACGTACTCCTTTGGAATCTGTATTCTACTGTCTTTTAGTAAGTACATGTAGCTTAGGACAACCCAGGTAGTTTGACTACATCTCGCCTAGGACTGATACAATTTTAGGAAACAAGCAGAAACCTGAAGGGTTGTCCCAACTCCTGCCAGCTGCTGCGCCACCCCAGAGGGCTGCCTGCCAGCTGATTCGGAATCCAGGCAGGCGCCGGCAGCGATCTGGCATCCTCTGAGCACAGATGCAGCATTCCCCCGTTCCACAGGCATGGAGAGGTGGAGTGCGAACAGCAGTTACCTCCTACAGACTTTGTGCCACTCGTAAACAAGTAGCACACACAAAAATGGATGATGACAAGATGTAGAAGTGTGTTAGTATCTAGGTCGGTTTTTCTTCTCTTCCGCTTGTTGATGTGGCAGAATCACTCTCAGAGATCATAGACAAAGAATTTATTTATAAACCGATGCGAGGGCAAAGTGCAGAGATCAAAACGAAATGCAGAGAAATCGCTTGGCAAACGGAAGAAAATGTTTGTATCTGGGTTTTATGAAGTTGTTTCTAAAATACTGTGCTGGAACAAACAGTTCATTTTAAATGTTTCTTTAAGCTGTGACTTTCTTCTGGGATGGAAAATTTCCTTGTAAATTAAGCCCAGAAAATTCTGGAGTAAACCTAGTGGTGGTTTTTGCACTGACTTACTAAGGGCTGGTTTTATGTACCAGCAAGTAGGTTGGTGCCCTTCCCCTCCTGTCGGAGCTCTTGCACAGATGGCACTGACAGAAAGCTCCATTCTCTTCTCTGTGCTGCTGATTATCATCAACCATAATGGGCTGGAGCCCTGTTGTGGGTGGAGGTAACAAGTTATTTGCAGGCAACTGCAAAGAGGGCTATTACTTGATTTCCTTTCTTATTTCAGAGTCAATTTCTGTGCTTTGCTAAGGATTTTTAGCTGACTCTGCACATTCCAGCATCTGTAGACATTCACAGCGTTTCTCAGCTGATGGCAGTATCTTTTGTAACTCACGCCTTCCGTGAGTTGTGACTTTGCTCCTATAAATTGCATAGGTATCTTGTCTAAGTGATTAAAGCAACTCTTAAAGAACACTATTGATTTAAAACAGTTAGGGATTTGGCTCACCCTTTAAAAGCCATCAGTCTAAAAACAAAGGATGGAGGTCTTGGAATAGAGGCATGATGTAAGATACATTTATTTTGAAAATGATGATGGAGAATGTTAAACAGGAACTGGGGAGGTTGCCAAATCCAATTGGGAAGAACACTGTGGGGAAAAGGGAAGGATATTAAAAGGGAGGGAGGCAGAGTAAAAGCCATAAATTTTTCATCATGAGGGATTGTTCTAGCAAAGCTGACTCAGGGCTTCTCAACAATGTAGGCAAAAATAAATTTTGCTCTCCCAGCTGCTGTGGAGTAGAGCTTTGACAGAGTGCTGGCTGAAGAGCAAGGATAAATTTTTTAGTTTGATGAGGGCCATGCCAATAGCCGTTAGGTAGGCAAAAGGCAGAAGGGTAGCATCTCCTCCTGTGGTGCAAAATTGAAAGTGAGAGATGTATCCTGCTAGCAGTGTTTGCTACCACCTCTCACCCTAACCCAGGATTGTGGCATAGGCTAGCAACTCAGCAGAGCCATGGCTGTTCTTGCCAAGGAGAGGGAGGGCAGGCCTAGGCAAGCTATCCCTTTCAAAGCTCTTTTGATATGAGTGAATAAAAGAAGTAATACCTTACATTAAAAATGTTGTTGGTCTAGAATTTACATTCTGAGGCCTATGTAAATAACTGTCAAATGATGTTGAAGCCTGCTGTATTTTGCTCAGGACTTCTTGTTTATCATACTGTTCACATACCTCAGAAGTGGTCTTGCATAGGCTACCACAAGCTGTGACCATGGCTTCTGTCATTCATCATCTTCAGTGGATGTGTAAGAGTTAATGGGATAACAGTGAAGAACAGAAGACGAAGAAGCTGCAGATAGCCAGAAGAAATTATAAGGAAGCTATAAATCCTATGATTAAAGGGATATAACCTCCTTTTGTCACTGGGCTTTAATGTTGGGCTTATTTTAATCCTTGGCTGTTGCTGGAGGCTAATGCACCAATTCAGAACCCACTAATTTTTATGAGTTTGTGGAGATTTTGGGTCAAACACTAATATTCTTTATCCTTTATCCTAAATCATTAGTCTTATGATTCAGTTTTAGAGCATGAGCAGGATGAAATGCTTTAGTATGTTGTTGTAATGCTTTCTTCATATACACCTTGTGTTAGGATCATTAAAATAGCTTTCAATCTAGCAAAACGTATTAGGTATTGCTCTGCCGAGATGTTACTGCAAAGAACAGACTAACAAACAAAACAAGAGATCCAAAAGTTTTACATTGATTTTAGTTGTAAAGTTGCTATATATGCACATTCACTATGAAGCAAAGTCAGCAGAAGACTGAAGTACTACATAAATCTTTTACTAGAGGGCAAGCACAAAGGATGTCAGTAGGGCTAATGTTGTGGCCTCTTGCCCCTTCCTACCTCCTATGAATTGTATTAAATAAAGATTGTTTGATTTCTGGATACCAAAACCAAAAATGAATCCGTGAGAGAAGACTGTATGTTTTGAACACTAAATGGTCATACAATGGATTGTAGTATCTTTGGATATAGTAACAACGTATTTGGGGGAGCTAGATTAAAAAATATTTTGGGGAACGGTTCTGCATTTAATGCACTCTTTTTAAAGTGCAATAACTCCTGAAGGTAAAATGTTTTAAAGCATATTGATTTCTGGAGAGAAAAAAGAGAAAAGCTATTTTAGAGGCTTTTTGAGACATCCACCCTTCGGAAGGTCTATTCAACAAGGAGCTTTTTTTCACCCACCTTTGTAAAGGAGTACAGCTGTTAATCTAAATTTATCAAGATATGAAACATTGATCATGACCCATGAAATGTTTTATCCAACTGAAAGTACTTTGTGTACACAGAATGGCTTTTATTTGTTCCTCAAAGGGACTGTTTGCAGACTTTCTTAATAGTCCTTGAGCTGATCATTGTGTTAGTAAAAGGGAGTTGCAAGTAACAGCTTGTGTTTGTGCGTTACTCAGTGACAGATAGAAACCAGAAAGCACTTTTGCTTGTTATGTTTGAAAACCTGATTTTCAGTGTAAGATGCTAAGGAAGTGTTACAAGAGCAAATCAGGTAATGTTTTTATACATTTGACGCAGCCATCACTTCATCGCTTTATCAACTGCTAACATAGTCACCAGTGAAAATTTCAAAGGCCACACTGGAGTTACGTCTGCACTAAGGTGCAGTGGTGAAATTCAGATCTAGTAAGACTGTCATTTTAATTCTTGATTACAACAGGCTTAATCCTGACCATTTACTTGCTAAGCATAAACTTGGAATGCCATCTTTTTTTCTTTTCTTTTGCATTCAAGTGCATACAGGCTTTCTAAGATTTATCCTTTTCTTCTTGTATAACTCATGAATTTATGAAGCTTTTGTGAGGACAGTCTTTAGTATTTTTCCCCTAAAGCTGTGATGAAATTAAGGAGATGGCATGGATGCTGGAGGTTAGGACTCTCTCCCCATACTAACTGCAGTATTGAATATTGCCTGCATTTTTCCTTGGAGCATTTCACACCATAAATCTTCATCCCTAATTTTCTGCAGATATAACTCTAATTCTTCTGTGCAGAAGTAACCCAAAGAGAGGGTGGCCCCACCAGGAAGGTTCTAATAGCACAAATGTCATAAAAACTCTGAATGAGCAAGCTGTTGGGCTGGTTAAGACCCAAACTGCTAGCACTGATTTGCCTGGAGCTGGCTTAGGTTGCTGCAGAGATATGACTTAGTTTTCTGTGTACGTGTGTGTGTATGTGCATCTGTGTCTGTGTTGTTTATGAATATTTTTCACTTTTTTTTCACATTTCTCTAGTTTTTTTCATGGATAAAATGTTTCGGGTGCATTGATGATTTTCTGCTGTGTATGAATCATTTGTCAGCGTCAACTGAAATGTCAAGTACCTTGGCTGTTCCTTCATGACTCCAGATTGTAAATGGCACCTTTCCAAGATAATTTATCAGATAGTTAAGATGAAGGTATAAATGGCTGAGAAATCAGAAGAAAACATGTTTTGCTGTTTGAAATGAGAGAATTGCCACCCAGATATTACTAGAGTTACTGGTACTGTATTTATGTCTGCTTTTGAGCAAGAATATAAAAGCAGTCACTTTAATATATGTTTCCATTTATCCTTGGTTCGGATGTTACGGTAATTGCTCCTGAAGTTTCATGATCCATACCTTTCTAGTGTGGGGATCAGTTCTGCTACGTGATGCTCCTTCATGAGTAAAGTTACAGGAGCTAGTCCAAAGGGGCAGGAGCTGTGCCAGTACTGCTGTTCTTTGTGAACACGTGAGCCTAATGCTTTGTGATATATGTAGGTGGTTTGGGGTTTAAAGTCTGGGCATTATTGACCTCAAACCACTAAAGCCTCAATTCACCCAGGTCATCTAACGGCGGTATTGCTTCACATCTCAATCAAGTCAAAGTAAATTGACACCGTTGACAAAAGCGATGGTTGTGTTCTCCCCAGTGCTCTCTGCCAGGCATCCCTTCCGCTTCCCTTGAGCCAGCATTAATGTCTGTGAAGCTCCATGGTCAGTCAGCTCAAAGAATTGATCAGACTAGCCCTGATAAACAAACCCAACCAAAAGAAAGAAATTACTTTTCAGTCAGATCAGCTTACTTCATATTGGCATAGACCTTACAAAATAGTTTTGTTTCTGGTTTTTAGTAACATCAAGATTATATTTTGTTATACAGTTGCTGATAGAAAAGTCATAATGCATTAAAAATCACTGATGGTATTTGCCTTTAACATACTTCTATGATGCAGGGGTAACTCAAATAAATTAAGTCCAATAAGGATGTATATCAGAAGGCATATGTATGTGTATACAAACACACACAAGCACACACGTTCTGATACTCTTAAGAGCACAGAACCAGATTTAAGGGATGTTTTAGATAATATTCTGAGGTAAAAGTTCAAGAAGTACAAGAGTTTTCTTGGAAAACTAGGCTAAAATAAAACATGGAATAATCATCTGAAGATGCTAGCAGGTTTTTTAGGGCCTTATCAGTCAACATAACCTCAGTTTATAGGATGTTCATTATTCATTGCTTTCCTAGAGCAGGAAGAAACCTTAGCCAAAAGCTGCAGATGGGGGAAAAGAGGGAGTTGCTAGAAACAAAACAAAACAAAGCTTGAGGACTTCCATTCATTGAAATATTTCTCGAAAACATTGTAGCCCCAAGTCATTTACAGTCTTCATAAACAATCTCATGTATTGAAAGAATTCAAACATCCTGTAAATTTACTTTTTTTGGTGAGACCATCCAGGGAGAGCAACCAGTTAAGCTTTGAAGCCCCTGACTCTTGGATCGATTTCATCCAGGCAAATCAAGTAAAATGTTTAGTTTGTGCCCGCACTAGGAAAAGGGTCATGGGACAGGGTGAGCTGAAATGTGTTAGCTAATCACAACCTCCCTTCAGCCCCTTTTTCTAAACTAAATAAAACCTCAGTAGGTGAAGAATAAAAAATCACACCAAATCCATCAGATCCTGCAGAGGTATCAGTGACACCTAGCTGTCAGCAGTATCGGAGGCCGTTGATAACATTAACATGGACACCTGACCTTTGTCCACAGCTGATGGAAATCTTTGATCAAGGGTACAAGTGTTGTACTAAACTGACTCATGTCTGAAATCAAACCGAAATGGTAAAAAAAACCCCACCCAAACAACAAGAACAACCATGCAGAGGTATCTGAAGTTGCCCTAAATATAATGTGTTAAATATAAGTCACTTTCTGTTAGGAGATATTCTAATATATAATATCAATTAAAATATTCATATTCTTATATGAGCAGATTTTCCCAGGGAAAAATCAGGTGCAGTTCAATTTTTAACCCTTTTAAAATATCCTGATAGTGTGTTAAACTGCCTTTGAAGTTCTTGATTCTTCTCTTTAGCTTCATTAAAATCTATTTTCTAGATTCTCTGATGTTTGATTAAATGTGTAATTCAGGCTTCCTGATTTTCTTCTTGGTTCCTCTTTTAAATGTGTATTGGAAAAAAATTATTGCATGTAATAATTGTTCTTTGAAAGTTAGTATTTTAATTACTCTGCATTTAAAGAATGTGAGTGATTCAATAGTGAAATATGAAGCATCCAAGGGATTTCATTTATGTCATATCTGATACAGGTAGTAGCAATCATAGGTGAGGTAAGCCTGGGATTTTCAATAATAAACAGCTAAAAATGCTAAAATACCATTTTGCATGGTTAACAGAAGTTGTAACTTCAACAGGGATCTAAAACTATATATAATATTTATTTTATTTCTTTTTCCAAATGAACAAATGAAACATTGACTAATTCTAAGGTTCTACAATTTTCAATTTACAAAACTTAATTACCTAGTTTGCTTGTCAAATGTAGCCATTTACAGAATATCCTCAGTGTTTATAATGATAAACTACTCACATCGTGAATTTAACAAATCACTACATTCCAGGCATTAAAATATCATTGCAAAATCATAAAAAAGATACAAAGTCAATTGTACTTTATCATGGATTCCACAAGAGGGCAACATGTACCAGGCGTTTAACTACAACGGTCTTGTTAAAATCCTTTCATTATTCACCAGACTTGGATGAAGTTCATTGATTTTGTATTTAGCATTCTTCTGTATTAATTTGTACTGTTATCTAAACCTTGCACGTTGATAGGTGTTAATAGAAACCAATCCTTTTTTATATGGTGCTGAACGTGGGTGTTGTTATGTGTACTTATAATTAATCACAATTAAGGCTTAATATGCATTTCATCTATGACTTGAACTGTCTTAACACAAGCATTCTTGTATTGAAAATGCCTTCATTGCTAACAGAATTGTACGGCGTCTGTTAGAAGGTCACACATTAGCACAGCATATGCTAATGTTCACGTTGGAGTAGGTTAATGGCAATGTTGGGAGGAAAAAACCAAAAAAACCCCACCACCATGTTACACAACTTAAGGATACAATCTTTGCAGAGTACATATAAAAAACCCAAACAACCAAATTGCAAAGGTGGAAAACTATTAATCTGAACAGTCCTCTTGCACTTGCTTACTAGGGCAGGAACCTGCATTTCGTATACACACTGGATAGGACCTTCCTCTGCAAGTAACCACAGTGAAATCAATTACACTCTTAATAGAATAAGGGTGGTCCGACCTGGTCCAAAACAATTAAATCAGCCCTGCGAGACGCTGACATCTGATCAATGGCATTGGCATAAAACTCGCCATCTCATTGGCTTCTTGAGAGTCACAAAGCTCACGTTTAAGAGCTGAGCAGTTTTAATTCTCTCCTTTGAAAGAATAAGGAAGTTAAACTTCTCAGTTTTTTTGTGCGAACATTTTTATGTAGTCTAACTTTTATTTTAGAGGAATTGATACATCACTATTTTGGTGTCAAATTGGGCACTATTGTTACACAGTATGGTCATAAAAACTGACCAATACAGTAGGATGCTCAAACTCTGGAAAATAATTTCGTTAATATATGTGAAATACTTCATTTTTCACACACTTGTCTTTTCAGCCTGACTGTATGATAAACAATTTGCTGGAACTTACAGAATGACTGACACTGTATACCAGTGCTTAGGAACAGAAATAACCAATATTATCTTCACAAAGCACCTCAAACTGATGACTTCTTTGTTTATATTAGTCTCACTGAAATGGAGAAAACTTTGCCAAAAAATTAATGCTAGCTATCCAAAGTCTCCAGAAAGAGCAGACAAAGAATACTGCATTTTATGTTTTATTTTGCTTTGATTAATGCTTAATGGAACACAAATAAAGTATATTCTATTCAACATGATAGGTACTCACTGCTTTAAGACAACCATGTGATAAAACAGCAAATATATGTGGAGAGTGAATACCCTCACTTAGAAGATGCAATGCATACCCAAGTAAGCCCATATATATTTAAACTTCAGTCACAGAAGTTATTTATGTATGAATTAGCCTGTGGTGAGCTCTATGCTGTCACAACTGATTGAGTACTGAAAGCCAAGCCAGATAAAGATTGGCTGGTTTATCTCTTAGCTACACAGCCCTTACTACAATATAGACCTGATTAACTCTAGCATACCTATTTTACTGTATTCATCTTTGTGGTCCAAGAGTCCTCATGTAATCTTTTTTCTTTTTCTATTTAAGTGGCTTTTTTCCTTTGCTTTCTTCTGGAGTAGTGTGAATCGGAGGCATTATGCTTTGCCTCAAGGAGCTAATACCTGCTTTTGTAGTCTGCTGGCCCACTCGGCAATTGCCTGGAAGTTCAAACTGCATTTTCAGCAAAAGTGGGAGTTCTGTCCTTCGGCCTTCCAGATGCACCTCAGCTGAATGAAAGGCTCCTCTGCTTCCATGTGCTTTCCTACGCGGACAAGTTCTTGATGCCGTTGCTTCTCCCATCACTGCAGATCAATAATTCTTTAAACACACAAAAAAAATCAAAAGTATAGTTTGTCTTTATAATATTACTAAGAATCAGAATAGGGAGACCATAAGTCTAAATAGTCCTCTGGATCCAGCTCCTTTTCTTTGGTGTCGTCGCCATTTTTGGCTTTTGTTTCTGTGATAATTATCCATTGTGCCGTGATGGATTAAGTCAAAATGAGCTTCATTTGTGTTTTCTCACTAAGATGTTTGTCCTGGTTTGAGGTAAAACAGGACCAATTTTGTTCAGTAACTCTGCTTTCTAACTAGGCCTCTTCTAACTGCTGAAATTAACAGCATGTTGTGCAGAAAACTGCTCTTTCTCAGAGTGCTAAGACCCATGTTTACAGCTGATGCCGAGGAATGGGATGCAGAGAGGCCCTTGCTTATACTTACTACTAGAACAACCAAGGCCAGACAACTTTGTTATTTGCCCCATTGGAGGGTCGGAAGCGGAAAAGTGTAGAGGGATCACACCTGCGGGGAGGAGCGGGCAGGACAGGTGACCCAAAACTGACCAACAGGGTGTTCCATCCCATCTGCCTCATGCTCAGTATAAAAGCTGAAGGATCAAAGCGTCAGTCCTGTTTCTTCAATGGCCGGTGTCCAAGGAGGACTCTGTCTCTCTGTCTGCCTTTGATCCTGATCCGTGTGTTCCTGAAGTCAGATCTGGAATTCAGTTCCTGTCTGTCACTGAGTCCAGTATGGGACTTCCCTGNTCTCTTCTTCTCTCTCTCCTGTTCTGCATCTGTCACTTGTCTTGCTCGGGCCAATCCAGCACAAACCACGACAATGTTCTTCCAGTTTCAGAAGTTGTCCTGTGCTTTTAAAGAAAGCAAGACAGCTTTGTTTCCAAGCTGTTACCTCTGACAATCTTGATTGGCTCTAAAAAAATTCTAACACCATATTTGAAGGTGGATGGTATGGAAAAACTTTATTACATTTGCTTTATTCTTACCTAGGAAGTTTTTGAAGTCTGTACTAGTAAAATCTGAACCACTGATAGAGAAAGTGTTTCTGGTAGTCCCTGTAAGACGACGTTTCGTCTCATTTTTCCACACACAGTTCTTTATGTTCCAAGTACCATCTTGAATAGGCATGCACTGAAATTAAAAACCCTCTCCCTTTGTTTGACCTTGCAAAAGCTACATGCCCATGAAGCTGCTGGTCTTCTCAGGGAAAGAGTGTGAGGGGGAAATATCTGCTGGTATCACTGATGCCATTGATCATATCATGCTGTAAAGTCTTGATTTCATGCTGGGGGGTGTGTACGTGGTTGGAGCACTGCTCCTGTATCCTGCAGTATGCATCCAGCTCTTAGTGCCTCCCTCTAACCCTTTCAAGGTTATGGATAGGCTGTAATATATATTGCTGGACTAGGAAAGGATATGATCCTTTTATTTTTCTTATCTGGGAAACCTTTCCTGATGGCAGGTCAAGGGTGTCCCAAGAGTAATGCAATCTCCTCTGGAAATTTCAAAGAGCTTGATGATTATCTACAATTGACTGAGGACATCTGCACTGGCATACTGACACCCTACCTAATTGATTATCCTAGATTCACACAGCTACATTCAAAACCAGGGCCCCAGCTGAACAGATGCCATGGCTAACACCCCCTTGCATTTCATCAAAAAGTTCCACAAGTGGTTTGTTGTCTGTCAGGGGTGGGGAACGTGTACATACACTGATTGTATTTTACTAGATTTCTGTAGTTGGGAAAAACCTTATTCAACGTCAACCAGTAAACCAGATGCATAACTAATTGGTTATTATTAATACCTGTGGCAGACCCGTCCTTACCCCTGGCTACGGAGGTAGTAATACTAAGAAGCAGATTCGTCCTGTAACTCATAAGGTGCCAAGGGTTTTGAGGGCTGTGCCTGGACAGGTCTCTTGGCTCTTCCCCTGGGCAGCTTGCTTCTTCGGTTCTCTGAAAGAACCAAAATGTTCGGTAAAACCTAACAGTGCAGCGTCGTATCTGTGTTTTCCAGTGGGATGGTCACTTTGACCTTGACTGCTGAAGGAGTAATTCTCCCTTCTAGTCTCTGCAGTTGACCACATGCTCTTCTGATTTTATGTGAAGATAAACAGTTTAAGCAAATTCTCATAGCCACTACTCAGCCTAGTCCCCCTCTATTGCTGACAGATGTTTATCATCACTTCTGCCAGTAGTGAAAATGCCATCAGTCCTTAATATAACATATGGGATACTTTTCAACGTATTTTCCACAGCAATCTGTCCAGCAGATGAAAATTAAGTGTGAACGCGTATTACAGTACATTTCTTAAAGTTCGCAAGTACAAAAGTGGGAACTCCATCGTAATAAATCTTCTATCTTTAATTTCGGTAGCAGGTCACACATTTATGGAAAGGAACAGCACTTAATCAGTTGTAAGTCCATGATTCCTGCTAATACAGATGCCATAGTTATGAACGTTACAGTAAATGTCTGTTAAAAGCAAATGAAAAACACAAAGTGAAAAATTGAAACTATTCTTCCCCAACTTATCTAACTCACATTTAATTTCGGAGACTAAACAAAGGACTGATCTACTTTTGGCTTGACTAAATATCTGCTCTTCATACGAATCTTGGCTGTAACATCTTTCAGGTACTTTCTGTGAAAATGACTGAGTGGACATCCACAGCATAATAGCAGGAGTTCTTATTTAATACTTCATTGCAGGCTAAATTGAGTTTTGCAGCTGATCTTTGCTTAATGTATTCTCACTTTCTGTCCTGATTATCAGAACCATGATGCTTTTCAGGTCATACAAAGCCTGCCATCTGGATGAAGTCTCCAGTTAAAGTGAGGTTTTGTGGATTGTTTCTGTATTTGTAGTCAGGTCACTGCAGTGCAGATATGTTCGTTCATTGAACACAGCTGCTGAGCTCTCTCTACCTGTTTCCACCTGTAGATTGACTGTATCATTACTTGCTAAAATCCATCTCACTGTCTCCATTTTAGTAATGCGTAAGAGCTAAAATGAAAAGAAGTTCAGTTTCTTTCTTTCCCTCTAGGTAAAATGTGCTCTGAGAAGAGGTCTGCTTGCTTTGGCTGTTTGATAGGTAGTAACCTTAGGCTGATCTGCTTTAAAATTAGAAATTAGTGTATAGAAATGTCCACAACAGCAAGAGAAACGAAGCCTCCTACAGCTAGCTTAACATTTCACTGTGATGAAAAATATCTGTTGCATCTAATTTTTCTGCTTTGGAGCAGATTAAATTATAGTTTGTCAGACACAATCTCGAGTTTTCTCCTTACTAATATCTTAAGATAATTTGTCTTGCAACATATTTTCTAGAACACTTCCTATGCTGAGCAATTCTCAGTTAATGGTTTAGTTCCACTCATTTATTTCATTTTAGGCCTTCTCATTGATTAGGAAATTTTTTATGTTCGGCAATTACATTTGACATTGGTGTGTGCTGATATAAAGGAGCTTGGACGAACAAGAATGGAAGTCGCCTTCAAAAGATGGCCACCCGGGAACTTGTGACCTTCTTCAGTTGCACTGCAAAAGAATGAGAAGGAAACTCCCACTTGTAAAACAGAAAATAAAAGGTTAGAACATGACTTTGTGCTAAGTTACTTTGAAAAATGCAGTAAATACTCTCCTGACCATTTTACTGTACCACTTCTGCTCCAAAATGTCATCCAACCGTTCACTTGTATAACTAAAATTTTGGGGGTTTTTTGCTCAGAAAACAAAGAAGGATTTTTCTGTGCTTATAGAATTAGCTAGTTGCAGCATTTCAGATTACAATAACTTTTGTTCAGCTTTGAGTTTTTTGAATGTAGTCCTCTACTTGAAGCCTCTACTCATTGTCCTTAATGCTGTGGAAACATACAGTTTGATAGCAACTAATGTCCCTATTCCAGAAGCAGGTTGGTATTCTCTCTCAGGTGTTCTTGTGATTTGTTCTGGGAGAGGCAAACAGATACAACAGATAATTTTATTTCCTTTTCAGATCTTAACACATTGAATTGTTTACAGAATTGGCTAAGGACAAGGGAATTCTCTGTTAGATGTGGGTTTTCCTCCATTTAGATTCTCTATAACTCGAGGTCAGGTCAGTGCAAGGAGAGTAAATATACTTCCCTTCTCACAGGTGTGTCGTAAGTATATTGAAAAAGTGACATGGTGCTTAGATAGTATACTAAAGGGAGCCATGAAAGTCATGACAATAAGTTGAATTCTAAGGAGAATATTAGAGGAAAAGGTAAAGGAATGACCCCAGGAAGATCTTCCAGCTGCTCTGTGCTGCTCTTAGGCAGCAACACAGGAGCAGACATAGCCTGGGTACTCAAGGCAGCCCAGGATGGAAACGGGCTGCCAGAGGATGCTCATAAACAGGCATTGTCCAAAAGCACAGGGGGAGAACACTGCCAGCACACATGCAAAATACATGGTATAGGAGGATAAAAAAGGTGGGTCGAGGTACGCAGATGACTGAAAAGAGACAAAAGAGAGTAGGCTGTTTTATCAATTTACTTTAGCTGCCTTGTGCAGGGGTTAGGAGTCAGTGATCATTATTCAGCCTCCCAAAGGAATTCAGCTCAGTGTAAGAGGGACAAAATGGTATATAATACCATTGTAAATGGTTGAAGATCAACCAGTAACATTTTTGGGTTTGCCTTTTGTCTGCATTGCTATCACACAAAAAGGGAACAATCACAACATTCATATTAACGGTTAAAAGTATGAATTGTTACCCACCTTTGCTGCCTGTTCTAAGAAAGTGAAATAGTTTCCGAGTCTCTGGCAGTTTAGACTTACTGTTAAGCAACCGTGGTTCTCTTAACAGAGGTGGTCTGTAAAACCTGAAGCAAATCTTGGCCTTAAACTGCAATGTGGAGGAAAGGCGCTTTAGTTGCAGTCAAAATATGTGAGTCAACTTCTGCATTTTAGGGGAAGCTGCCTTCTGTCACCTACTGGCCTGGGAACAGGAAGGGCCATCAGAAGGGGGAGATGCTTTGTAAGGGAGGAGTGTGCTGCAGAATTTGTCATTCACTTTATGAAGAAGTTTTTAATCTGATGACAAAGCTGGAGAATGTTTCCATTGGTATAAAACAGAGATATCAAATATCAGTACTGTCTTTGAAATTACTAAATACAGTGCTTGAGTGTACATAAATGTGCATACGTATTTGACTGAATTTCCTTTCAATAAGGTACCAGCATCTAACTAAATGGGTAGTCTAGATAAAATGAAATATTTTAAGAAATTAAAAAAATAATATACTCAGAATGAAAGATTTGTTCAGCTATATGTATTAAAATGAATTTCAAAGTAAACAGTTTTAATTAATGATTGTTAACTGATAATGTCTTGAGCTTCTCTCAAAATCACTGGTCAGTGAAAACGCCACTTCAGCATTATTAAACAAAGGATTATCCCAGGGTGTACTGTAAATTGCATTAAGATATCAGAAACAGTTCACCCAAGCAGCAAAGATTGCTGTATCCTTGACTGTAATCAGAAGAAAGGGAGCAGTGGCTAAGATTATATTTGAATTTAGTCAGTCTGCAGCAGGAAAAATCTCGTTAGTCATGCATTGATTTGGAATATTCAAGTGCAGCCTGTGTTGGTTTGGTTGAGAAGTAATCCTGATTTAAATGTTAAGCTTCTGAGGGCTAGCTTAATTTAAAGAAGATAAACCTTGGGATAGTAAAAGGTTTTTACCACAAAGAACATGCTCTGTAGTTGAGATACTACTTAGCAGTTTAAAGAGACAGAGAATTTTGAAGTTCTGAAGGCTGTAGAAATGCTGGAGTTCTGTAACACTTTTTTACATATACTATTTGTATATATGTAAAAATTAAGAGTACCTGTTCCATTAGACTAGTTCAGGCCTTCAGCAGCAGCAATGAAGGCAAATCTGTCTATCAGCAATAACAGCTTCTGGTCATGGATCTAGCTTATTTTGTGGCATACCTGGAGGAGCAGTGGTGTAGAAGATGTGTGGCTGCTGAATGCCACAGCTTGAGAGTCCTGGATCCAGGCAGTACAGCACTGCTCTGGGACTCAGGTGTGCTCATTTCTATTTTAGCAAGCAACGTCAGTTTTTCCCTTCATACTTCTGTTCCTTTGGATTGTCTTGCTTAACCACATATGCGCAATCTTG
The DNA here is from genome assembly GCA_013398295.1 of Chionis minor. NCBI lineage: Eukaryota > Metazoa > Chordata > Aves > Charadriiformes > Chionidae > Chionis > Chionis minor. The sequence goes on along the minus strand of VZSF01007706.1, from coordinate 149,374 downwards.
GCTAGGATGGCCAGACATTTCTGTAATAGAATCACAGAATTGCAGAACGGTTGAGGTTGTCAGGGACCTCATCCAACCCCTGGCTCAAGCAGGCTGCCCAGGACCACGTGGCTTTTGAATATCTCTAAAGATGTCGACTCCACAACTGCTCTGGACAACCTGTGCCAGTGCTCTGTCACACTCACAGGTATAGCAGTGTCTCCTGATGTTCAGACAGCAGCTCCAGTGTTCCAGTTTGTGCCCTTTGCCCTCCTGTCACTACTGAAAAAAGCCTGTCTCTGTCTTCTTTGTACCCTCCCTTCGGATACTTATACACAGTGACAAGATCCCCCCAGAGCCTTCTTTTCTCTAGGCTGAACAGTCGCAGCTCTCTTAGCCTTGCCTTATAGGAGAGGCACTCCACTCCCTTAATCCTTTTAGCGGCCCTTTACTTGACTTTCTCCAATAGTTCCATCTCTCTTCTTGGACTGGGGAACCCAAAACTGGACACAGCACTCCACATGTGGCCTCACCAGTGTTGAGGAGAGGGGAAGGATCACCTCCCACCACCTGCTGGTAACACTCCTAATGCAGCCCAGAATGTCATTGGCCTTCTTTGCGGCCAGGGCACATTGCTGGCTTATGTTCAACTTGGTGTCCACCAGGACCACCAGGTCCTTTTCTGCAAAGCTGAAAAAAACCCATGTAGATCTAAAAATTAAGAGAAATTTTGAGCAGATCATTAACTGCTATATATTGGTGGAGCTCTGTTGAAGTTGATGGTCAGTAAGTGTGTCAATGCATAACAATAAAATCTGTGATTGGCTTGAAACCACTGCATCCTTTGACCAGCAGTGAAAGTCTTTACTTTGTATATTACTTATACATTTGTAAAGTTTAATATACATTTCATTTATAAAAGAAAGAAATATGGTAATTTGGTTAAAAATAAGTTTAAAACCACTTCCATGTTTTGTTGTAAATCAAACAAGTTGATTTTTCTTCTGTAAAAAGAACTTGCTACAAAATTTAGTTCCATTATGTTTAAATTAAAAAAAAGTTAAAAAAAATCAAAGTTCTGTAATATGAAAGAATCTACTTGTTTTGAGTCACAGGAAAAGATTCATGCCATCTGATATTTTTCTGGTGTTGCTGTCATTACCTGCAGAATGGGAAAAAAGTGTTCCTACTGTTCTGTTTAGAAGGGCAGTATTCAGTGGACCATGAGGATCTGGAAACAAATTAAAAGAATATTCTGGAAGTTGACTGCTTTCAAAGGGCTACAAAATAGGCTAAATCCTGTAACCAAAATAGAAATTTTACTCATGTCTATAAAGAAATTTTCTATTGTTATTGTGGTAGTATTATTATGTGCCTATATTATATCAGAGAACAAATGGTTGAATTTAATGATTCTGACCTTTGTATTCCTATTTAATTAGAAATATATACTACCTCTTCAAAGAAAGATGAAAATTAGTAGTGACTTATGACCCTTCAAGATGAAACATGCAAGGGAGCATCATGCTTTAGCTGGGGTGATGCTTTAAATTCCATACCCTGGGATTTCCTTACAGGTTCTGGATGGACACAGCTGAATATTTTTCTTGGAAATCACCTTTCGTGATATGTAAATTGCCCTTGTAATGCAGTAGAACATACTCAATACATACAAAATATAGAGGTTATATATAAAAGCGTACTACTGAGGTGGCATTAACGCACTCCGTCTTTTTGAACAGAAAGAAATGGACAGAAAGAAGATAAGCCTTTATATGTGTGTGTGTGTTTGTGTGCGCTTATATGGTTTCATATTTCATAGTATATTCCAGTAGACTTAATGAAATTCAGAATGCCAACCAGATATCATAGAGCAACCATACTGGGACATTAAAATGAACAATAGCAAACATAAACACAAACTCTCCTTCAGATTCCAATTACAACACACCCATCACTCTCCATTCTTTTCTGTTCCCAAGGAACACAGGGAAAATAATGCTCAATAATGACAGATATGAATTAGTAGTAAGCTACCTACTTCTAACACACACTTTGTATTCATTCTACCTTGTCCAGCTAGGTTGCCAAAAAAAGGAATTAGTGAAAAAGTTGTAGTATATTGTAAATCCATAATTTCATTTGGTATGTAGGAAGTTTTTGCAGAGGCTCAATAGTTTTTTGAAGATAGAAAACTGAGCAGGAAAACAAAGCATCTACTATTGATCAAGGGAATATGCAGACCAGTCTAAGCCAGTAAAGATTGTTTATTTGGAGAATACTCGAAATCCCAACCGTTAAGACAGTTTTCTACAGAGCTCTTAAAATTTCTACAGAGCTCTTTTGAGACTCATTTCAGAATAAAGCAAAAAATAAATATTGAAATAATGAATCAAATTGGTGCAAGGGTGTTGTAGCACAAAATTAGAGGCTGTGCCTTGAAATGGGGAATGAATGTGGAATTGTCAAATGTAAATGTCTATAGTTAGAAAAAGTGCTTAAAGATTAGGAAGTCACAAAGTACGCACTGAAAAAGTGTGATAGAAACATTGTAAACTCTTTTGTAGTATCAAAAATGACACAGGAGGTTGAACAATTTCTTTAATTTGTATTTTCCATTCAGCACTTTTCTCATTCATCTCAATCCTCACCTTGTTTTCTTTGTTCCTGTCCTCTATTCTGCTGTTATTTATTAGCTCCTTTCTTTAAATGTCTTCAATAATCATCTTCTGTTGCCTTTCTCTTTCTTTTCATGTTACTGTTGAGTCTGTAGTTTGATTTATAAATTTCATCCTGAATTTTGGAGAGAGCTTTCTGCTAAACCTATCATCTCCCAGATGGAAATTATGGCAGTTCTTTTGTGTAAAAGCCTGAAGACCTTTACTTGAGATTTTCTTTCTGCTCCCTACCCCAGAGGGGCAGCTAAAGCAGCTGATGGCTTTCCATCAGGATCACATTGGGCTCTGTGACAGGGCAGGGGGGAAATCTGTCATGCGGGATGCTGGTGCCAGGGACTACTTGGGTTTCATACCAACTTCTTCATTTGAAATTCTTCCTCAAGTAGCCCAAGACCATTGACCTTCCCATATTGTTATAAAGCTCTTGATTCAGTATTCACAGAGGGTGGGGAAACCTGAGATACTGTTGTGTATATGTCAATGTAGGACAAGTGGTTGCTTCCCTTTCTTCCTCTAAAATTCAAGGGCTTGGAAAATCTTTGGTCTGTGATACTTCCTTCCTGTCAGTCCTTTACTTTTAGAGGTGTGCTTCTATTTATATTGTGTTCGAGTATTGGTAAAAAAGCCTAGAATATAAAATAGAGGATAGCTTTATTTTTTCAGATAAAGCTATAGAAGTAAACGTCTATTTGTTGTGTTACTCTGCATGCCAAGGCTCATCAAAGGTTGCTAATTTTGTTTGAGTCTTTGAATGAAACTGAGGTCTTGCTTCATAAAGGAGAAATTAACACTTAGATATATACTGTATGAATTAAATAGTCCAGGAAACTTCCTGACTGCCATTTTAGGGAAAAAAAAGGCCCATCCTGAATGTACAAAAAAACATTTAAGGAAAGGAGAACCAATACTTCAGAAACATATGCCTGACATGTTTATGAAAGAAATAAAACATGAGTAAGATGAAAATGGTATTTAGGTACAAAGTTTTCAAGCTAAGCCTTAGGTTGTATAAATGTTAACTGCATATTGATCTTCCAAGAAAGGATTTTAAGATGAAGCGGACTACATGAGGGGAAGAACTCTAGTTAGCTACAGAGACCTTGTTAAGGGGTTACATTTTTGGTGTAGTAAATAAAACACTTTCAGATGGAAAGCAGGAAATACGTGTTACAAAATGTTAAGATATACTATCTTACTTGTGCATTCACTAACCTCCTGATAAATTTGTGAAATTTCAGCTTACTTCTTGGTTGCGAGATACTAATTGCTTAGTTGTTTTTACTTTCTTTTCTCATCTTTCTCAAATTGAAGGCAGTATATCTGTATTGCCTGAGATAACTGGGCTTCAACAATTTCATCTCTTGCTCCCCATAAAAGCAAAGCTCAGGTATCAGCCAGTCCCTACCCTGTGTGTGAATTTTCTTGCCAAGAAAGCCAGAATCTGAACCAACATGTGAAGAGCGAAGATAATCTGGGCGTTTGGGCTGCAGTACAGACTGGCGTCCCAAGGTAACATGACGTTACAGGTACAGCTCTGCCTTGCTTCTCTCCATAAAATGTGGGAAGGAAACCGGATTCTTACACCAGGGAAATACGTAACACGTTAAAGGCAAAGGTTCATCCTGAAAGCCTAATGTGAAGAATCAATTCTAATCCATAACTGCTTGTCACCAGTAGCTCCTTCATACATGAATAATAACATTGAATTTACTGAATACTCAGGTGGTTGGTTTCTCCGAGATAGCGAAGTGCTTTTTTTTCCTGCTTTGTGATTCCTGGTCAAGGTAGTATACTATGTTGCTAAAGAACAGAACTAAAATATTCTAAAAACAATGGATAATAATGGACTAGAGCTCTGAATATAAAAGAAATAATTGCTCATATATTTATAGTCTACTGTGGCTCTTGAGCATCTGCCTAGGTACTGACATTATTACACTACACTTTCATGCCTATTCCAGCGTAAAAAGAGTTAACTGCCCTGACCAGTAAATGTGTTCCTTCATATTTGTAAGCTCCTTTGGCAATTCCAGTACTTATTGAGGAGGACTGATTTTTATCTATGGCTTGGATTGCTTGCTTAAAAAGCATGTTCTTTTCCTAAACCAAAAATAATATGACTGCATAGTGATGCTTGTGCTGTCCCAGCATTCTCTAGGACCTAAATTAGAGCGTGACACAAGTGTGACTGGCATAGCTACTGATACAGCAGTTATGAAAGTACATTTTTTAGAAATGTACACTGGCCTGCAATGTGTATTGTCATAATTCTCTATATTAACATTGATTTTAAGTTACAGTCATTTCTTTTATTGCAGTTTTCACAGGGAAATCATGTACTAGCTGCTAATATGATATCTGTCTCCAGGATGCTTGGGTAGCTGAACCTAATATTAGTATTTCACTGACCTTATAAATTTTATCTTTGGGTTTATTTGTGTTTTGTAATGGATTTTTTTTTTTTTTAATATTTAAGCTGTAAATCTTGTTTGATGTATTAGAGGATAAATAACCTCTAATGAAACTGACAGCACTGTCCCTTTCAATTACAAAGACAAAGGAATCAATGGTACTCATTTCACACATTAAATGAGCTTGGTATTATTTAACACTACAATGAGGAACAATAATTGATGATAAATGACGAATGAAGTCCTATTGGATTTTGCATTACTTTACTCATAGTGGTGTGAAGGATTAATTAAATCGTGTAGGAAGCAGCGATACATGAAGTTTTCTCAACTCTGCCTCAGCTATCAATGGCTGGGCACATGATGCGCATGTAAAGCATGCTTTTATTTTCTACTTCTTTGAGGGGAGAAAAATCGAATAATGCATTTCATATTTTTCTACATGTGCATTTAGATGGACCATCATAGGTCTTTAACTGTTCATTTCAGCAATGCAAGGAAAAGGCAACAAGGAGAGGAGTCATAAGATAAATCTCAGATTCTGAACACAAAACCTACCATTTATGTAAGGCAAGGAGAATTCAGTTAAACTATGTATGCATCTTAATTTTTACTGTACACAAAGATATACAAAATTAGTTCATATTCCTCCTCAGCCACTGCACACAGCTAGTGCACTTTACCGCACTAGTGCTGTCAGTTCTTTTGTAAGAAAGAATCTATATTCAGTTACATTAATCCTGGGGAAAAAAATTAAACAAAACCAACAACTTAAATGAAAGGTGTTTACAGTAATGATTTCTGTAATGCTTTCATCCACTAAATACAAATGGATTCATCTCAGCAGTAAATGTTCATTTATTCATTTATCTTATCTATTTCATTGGCTAAAGATATGAGGCTTGATACTAATTTCCTAAGGATCCATTGTTGTGGGTTAACCCCAGCTGACAGCTAGGATCACGCAGCTGCTCAAGCAATTCTCCCCTCTTCCTCCTCAGAAGGGCAGGGAGAAGAGGGAGAAAAGGAGGGAAAAGGAAAGGGAAGAAAACACCTCATGGGTTGAGATGGACAGTTTAATGGAACAATAAAAGAAAAAGAAAAATAATAATGATAATAATGGAAAAGGAATATACAAGGTCAAGTAATACAACACAAGTCACTTTCACCACCTGGTGATTTGGTTGCCCGGCCCCTCTTGAGCATTGATCATGGATTCTCACCCCCACGGATTCCCAACCCCCATTTATATACCAAGCATGACATCTATGGTATGGACTATTCCGTTGGCCATTCCACTGTTCTGTCTATGCTCCTTCTCAGCTTCTATGGGGAGCTGAAAAAGTCCTTGAATAGTATAAACATCACCTGGCAACAACTAAAACAATATGCATTATTGACATTCCGTTCATACCAAATCCGAAACACAGCAGCCACTAGAAAGAAAACTAACTCTATCTCAGCTGAACCTGGGACATCCATTTACTACTTTTCTGCTTTATTCCCATTGTCAGTCCCCTTCTGCACTCAGTAGTTCCTCCTGGTACCCCTTGCCCTATCAGGTGAGCTCAGTTTCAGCAGCCAGCTGGTTACAAAGGACTAGAGAGACCTCTGTAGCCCACTCTGGTCTCTGGGAAGTGCTCATTTATAGCTCAATCAGCCAGGACTGGTGTTCCAACGTTAGTCCAGAGTGATGCTTGAGTTAGCATTGCCGGGTCTTTAGCCAGATGCTACACTGTTTTGCTCCAATATCTGGCTCATTTCTTGTAGGAAGATTACATGTTTCTGCCTCTGGTCTGTCTGCTCTATTTCACTAGATGTTTTCCCTAAAAATGTCATTGCCAGAGCCTGTAAAGGAGTCAGCCTTATTGCTGAGTGCCTGTGTGATGAAGATCTCCTTTGCTCACCAAGGCAACCTCTACAACTATTTAGTGACTTCCTAGCTCTTGTATAGGGAGGTAACACTAGGAATAGAATAATGTATCACAGATAACATCTCTCCTGCAATATAGTTGTTGTAATACAGACAATTTGTTGTCTGTTGAATCTGAGGCAGGCTAACCAACATAAAGGAAACGCTCTGACCAATGTAGGTCAATTTAAGAACTCATTCGGAGAAGTTACTAGATACCTTTTTAGTCTATGAAATACAATCCTGTGAAATGTAATATCAGTGGGATTACTTAAGGTTTAAAAACAAAAACCCCAAACAAAACCACACACCTTTTCACATGAGCAAAGATTTGCAAGGAGGTCTTCTGTCATGCTGGGAGGTACTCCATTCTTTCTTTCCTCTTCCCATGAGGATGAAAGATAGAAAGTTAAGTATGCAAACAGAAGATGTTTCCTAAGATGTAAAATTATACCTTTGACTGACCTTGTGAAGTATTTATAAGGTTGGGAAGTAATATTTCAAGGTTTTATGCAACCTGCTTTGTAGTCTGTAGTCCCTTTTTCTTTTAATATTTCTTAGGTAGGGATGACAGTACAGCAAACTGTCAGTCAGGACTAGCTCATGCACATCCTCCTGTCAGAATGTGTGTGGAGCACTGTGGAGATCTAATGGAGCAAGGGAACAGAAATCAGAAGGCAAAGTCATCCCTGTGTGACTTTGAAAAGTCACTTAGCCTTTCTAAACAGCAGCTGTCACAAGTGGACTCAGCTGCACTCGCTCTCCTTTGTTGTGTCCGGGAAAAGATCTGCGTATGTTAATCAACACTTCCACCTCTTGCACTCTCTTGTTAAGTCTTGAAATTCCCATCAGCTCCTAGCTCATGCTACCAACATCAGAATTTTAAACTTTTTTTTTCCTTCTTCATTTAAAATAAGAGCTTTCAACTCACTTGTAGACAGTAAGCTTCCAGGAAAATGCTTAAAAACTTCAAGAGAATGCTTTTTAAAGTCATAATCAGGAAAACAGAAAACAAATTAGAACAAAAGATCTGATCTGTATTTTAAAATCTTGTTATTTAGTGTTATATTTTTATGGACTATTTATAATGAGAGTTATGTTTCTTTTGAATGACAACAAACGTTTAATACAGAAATTACACAGTTGTTTCATAAGAAACATAGAAAGTGCTTAGCTTGTGCATACTGTAAAATGATTTTTAAAAGTGAAAAGTCCCTGAAAAGAAAAATCAAATTCTATTATCCCATTTAAATTAGAATAAGCTTAAGAAAGGTTAATTGCACTGTTCTGACTCCAGACCATCTATCATCGTGTTGACAGAACATTTTCTTCAGCTGGTGAGAACAATGGTAGGGCATAGCAGTGATGATACAAATTGAATAGTCGTCACTTTTTCATGCAGATGTATGCACTTGCAAAAATAATGTATTGGGATTCCCAAGCTGTGACAACGTAGGAAGTTGTGATTAGAAAAAATGGTGAGAAAGGGCTTGAAATGTTCAAGTATATTTCATTGACATGAAATGCTGAACAAATTGTATTTAATAACCTCCTTTTAAAATTATTTCTAATTAGTGAGACGTTTTGGCAGGTGCGCTCTCCTTTTCATCTTTGAAATTTTACCTTAATTTTTTTGACAGACTAGTCTCATAATGATTACACAAGAACAGGCAAAGCACCTAGGTCATCTAATCTACAATTAACTCTATTAATTTCCTGGAAGAATAAAAAAGTGTGATGTAAAATGTTGCACATTACCTGATTCATCAGAATTATTGTTAAACATAGGAGCAGAACTTCAAGGCATATTTGTTGTGCTAAAGGTTTATCCCTGAAAGCTGCAACACTTTAAAGTAAGTCTTTTCTGATCGCATGTTAGTACATACAGTAAGGTGAGAAATCAAATCCAACTCAGTGACATGCCCTTAGCCTCTGAGAATTTAGTACAAGTGAGAGAGATTTATCCTTTAATTATATAAATAAATGTGATCCAAAAGAGAAAAGTGAATTTTCTGCAGGGAAATGTTCTTGACTGCTGAAGAAATCCTTTGTGATGTACTTTAACTTCAGTCATTCTGTGTTTGTAGAATCATTTTAATGCTGCATTGGTAGAAGCAATGAGGAGAATGTTTATCCCAAATTCTGGATGAACAACATAAGTCCACAATTACAAATGCGAAATAAATAGCATAGAAGAAAACCATACTCATGCTAAAACTAAATAATGGCTTTGCTCTTTCTGAATGTCAGCTGCCTCTTCTCCAGTATCCTTGGAAAGCAGAGACAGGGGCCAAGACATGCATGTTTCATTTCTGATGTGCAAGTCTGATTTATAGAAATACAGTCCTCAAGTACCAAACCCATGACTACTTGTGTGGCAAATTTCATACTGCAGAAAAGTTTCACTGTTTCAGCCAGAGGCAAATAATAAGTAGAGATGTATTCAAAAGAAAACCACGATGCACCTCTGTTTTCTGTTGAAGGCAGCATTAAAAATTCCTGCTGTTCTCGGCAACATCAGTTAAATTTACATTGAGTCCCTCTGAAAACCCTATTTTAGACACTTCAGCCACACTGGCCAAAATTTACCTTAAGATTTGTTCAAAGTCACCACTACCAGCAGCTAGTGTTCCCAAGGGCATTTGCAAGACCATCAGTGTTAAACACTGTCCCTTAATGTTATGCATGTGTGTTACTTGTGTGTGTCATGCTCTATCTTCTTGTTTTTTTAATCTTCCTGCTCTCTGTCAGAGGAATGAAAGGACTCCACTTTTTCACTACCATATCCTCATAAATTCTTTGTTAGAGTAGAATTACTGTGTAATATTGAGGGCTTTATCAGCCTCTAAGATCCCTTTTAAGTCGTCATCTAATTGATATGGGAGATTGGATCTTCTAACAGGAACAGCCAAGGCAGGCTGTAAAACTTACCCTTTCCAATTATTTTCTTCATTAACCACAAACACTTTAGTCTCCACCACAGCATTCGAGCCCCAACTCCATTTCTGTTTTTCTAAGGTATTACTTTTCTCAACTCATTTATTTTACACTATTCATCAATCCATTCCCTACATTACCTGTACAAACCCTGTAAGAATCAAGCTTACCCACAAGAAATGAATGGCATCTTTTGTGAGGTATTACTTGTGACTGGGGAAAAAAACCAACCAACAACATACTCCTTATGCCATAAATTGTTGGTTTATGATACAGGGAAACACCTTTAGGAAACAATGACTGTGGATAGATATTTGAATGATAAAGTAGGGAATGAACGTAAGCTAACTAAAAAAAAACACTGTAGATTTTTAAGTATCTGTTTCTAAATGACAAGCTTGCAGCTATAGATAAGTAACAGTTTTGTTTTCAGTGCTGAATTCTTTCTAGAGCTCCTCTAGATAATTTTTCCTCCCAGAAAATTGTTTCAAAAAATGAAAATTTAATGCATGTTTGTGCAAACATACATTGCTTTGAAGATTTGTGCCAATATTGTGGATCTGTGTGGCATTCTTGATTTTTTTTTTTTCAGTTTCCCTTCTGCCATTTACATATTCATCCAAGGAAAGAAACAATGCCAAGAAAAAAGAATAAATATTTGAAGACGTGGCTGAAATTTGGAAACTAAATACCTAAATATATTTTGTGAACTCATACAGCAAAGAAAGCGAGCATTTTTTTAATAACTCTCATAAACGCTACAATTTAGACAAAGTTAACTGAACTTTAAATTGGAAAATTCATTATCCAAAACCTGATGTGCACCTGCACACACAAGCAGAGAGCCACAGAGATGAGATGCAAATGTTAAAGAAAGGTGCGTCTCTACCAGTCTCTCAAACAATCACAACAATAGTAACAAAACTGTAGCTGAAGGTCAGGTAAAAAGTATTTATTGCTGCTTGTTCTTTTTTCATTTACTAGGCATTGCTGAATAGAGATTATGGATTCTGACCACAAATTTCAACAAGCATTTCTATTTTTCCTCCACCTCTGTGTGACACATTTTTTTTTATCAGTACTGGAACATATTCTAGTGAGCTTGAAGTACCCTGACAGCTAACAGGCAGGTTGAATAAATTGTTGCTGTGTGCCCGGGGGTCTACATTTCCTTGACTCCTTCTCTTTTCTTTTTTCCCTGTCCCCATTCCTCTCCCTCCCCTTTCCCTCTCCTCCCCTCATTTCCCCGTCCTGTCAGTTGTTGCAGAATTCCATTTTTAATGCATCATGTACAATGTGTACAAGACTGTGTACAGGGGCAGGCCTGTCTTTGTAATCATATTTTACAGTAGCACACACCGCAATAACAACAATAATATTTTAATATTAGTAGCAAGGTATTCTATAGGCATGAAATTTCGAGGTCTTGTGCTGTCTAATACTGTATTCTCTTAATTTCACATTCACTTCAGTGTATGTGACGTTAGTAATCCAAGCAATTGTGCCTTGGCTTTGTTCTGGATTGTCTGTTTGATCACATCATGCTTTAAGGAGTCTATTTGCCAGCAAATAGGAGTTGCCCCTCTGACCTTAAAGAAGGATATTGTGCCTTCCCACTGCAGTAATGACTTCTTTTTCCCACATGCCCAGAAGGATGGAGCTTAAGAACTGTATTCCTAGTAGATTATACTGACAGGCAGTCGTTCTCTGCTGTATATGTTGCATATGTAATAGTTTTGCTGGCTTATAATTGGATTTCTTTTTCTTTTTGAGTGAATGTAATGTGGAGTTTGGGTTTCTCTTTGCTGTGGCATGATATATTCACAACTTAAAAAGATGTGGATGTGGTCATTAGAAGAATTTTCAATATATTTGTATTTATCACATCAGAACCTTTCAGAAATTGCATGGTGCGTCTTGTGGCTGGAACTGAATAACTCACTGGCAGACACCTAGATTCTTAATTACTAGGAGTTTATACATTTTCTGTAGAGATGGACTGAGGGAAGAGTGAGAGGGAGGATGACCACAGCACAGGTCAAGAGGTTTTTTTGTGTAGCATGGCTAAGTGCAGACTTAGAAGCCAGGCCTAAACTTTTGGTCTGTACTGTCACTTGTTTGCTTTGGCCCAAAGCCTGTGGAAGCCACTTATGAATGTTTAAGCATGGGATACCTGGTGCTGATCTCTTCCCAGGCTTGATGTACCCAGCCTGAGGGAAGAAGAATATCCTCAAAGGCATTAAGGAAGTGTCAGTCCTCCTCCAGAGATTCCGGATCCACAGCCCAAGTGTGTGTATGAGCATGGGGATGGCAGGGTAGCCTGAGCTCAGACCTGAATTTGGCTGATGGAAGTGACTGACTGACACTGACTAACCAAAGTGACCCGTAGATTTTCCCCCTTGTTGACTTAGAAACAAAAGGCACAACAATCATACGGCAAAATAGTTGCTACCCTCACATTTCTGTCTTTGTGAAGCTGAATAAACCCCATGTTAAGCAGGTACTGAACTGCTCACAGTACACTTTTATACTGAAACAGGGGACTGTGAATTGTGACATCTATGATCTGATTCATTCTCAGTTTAGGCATCAGGCAGAAGAGATGGATGAAGATCATGGGAAATAAACGGATAAGCTTCCCTGTGGTGACCCATCTTCCCTCATAAATAAAATTCTTGGGCTTTTTCTGGTCCAAGGTTGACTAATGACTTGAAAAAGCCACTTCTGCTTTCTATGGACAGATATTAACTAGTTCACTATATCCCTGAGATATATGTTGTAATGTAATTTCTGGAAAGCACGAAGATTAATATCAGTGGTAGTTACATTTCATAATGAACTCTTAGAAAGTACAGTTTTGACATTCCTGACTTCTGTGATATATCAATTCAAAACTCATTGTATCAACTCATTTGTCTTAACCAAATATATGGTATGTGGTAATTTAAGAGAGATCATCTCTTTTTTATCAACTATGCTTTTATCACTTTACTGTCATCTTCACCATTTTATCCTCTGCACTCTGTAAGTTATATTGAAAACAGAAATTTTCTTCTATAAGATAATTTTATCTATAGGATATTTCCAAGACTTTTATTTCATTTTTTGGACATTAAGTCAGTTATACAGTAGGCACTTTGAGACATCTGAGATATTTTTCGGGATTGATTGTGTCAATTTACATGAAGTTTCGGCTTATAATCCACTGAGGACTGTCTGTAAGCAGATGCTTGTGCTTATCCTCCACCTTGTTTCTGGAGAAATATTTTTAATTATTTCTTACAGAATATATACTAAAAATATCAGTAAGAGGCTGTCATGGTTTTATGAACCCACAACAGTTTATAGTCATTTAGCAATTGTTCTACCACCTGATGACCCCTCCCTACCCAGGAAGGGGAATCGGGAAAAACAAGGAAACCTGAGGGTTGAAATATAAACAGATTTAATAGAATAATACTAAATAATTTACATTAATAATACTAAAGAACCAATATTGATCCCAATACAAAAATAAAATATATGAGGATTATACTCAGCCCATTCTATCAGTAGGAAGCTGTGCACTCCCAGCAGTGGACAGCAAATGGAGTGCTACGGCTTCAGGAGGAAGGGAAGGGCTCAGGGCTCCGGCACCAGGCCAAGAAGTTCTCAGAACAGCAGCCATCATAGACAAGGAAAGACTCCTCAGCAAACTTTCTAATTTATATTGAATGTGATGTTCATGCTATGAAATAATACTGTTGGCCAGCTTGGGTCAAGGGTGCGGGTCTCGCTCCTCTTCATCCCTTCACCTGGTGAGCTGAAAAACACTGAAACCTTGAAACCCGCACACCATAGCTGGCTGTGAAGTAAATATTTCCACAAATCCAGACACCAGAGTCTTCAAAAAATGCAGTTTTCCCTAGCACTAGAAGAGACCTTACTGAAAAGTTAAATTACTGGAAGAGAAATTAATCCTGTGTTGCTCAAACCAGGACAGGGGCATTTTTATTTATGTATCTGCTTTTGTGGGAACTATTTTGTGGGAATTATTCCGCTTAAGTCTCTTGTCTTAATAGCATCATGTACAAGGGTTAAATTCTAGAATTCTTAATGAAACAGAACTTAAACTTCAAAGGAAATATTTAACATAATTTGAAGAGGAATGTGTTTTGTTAGTATATTGTTCATTGTAAATCTCACTAAATTAGAATTAGCATTGGCTTTAGGAACAATGAGGACTGTAATGTATTCTTCTGTATTAAATTAGTTGGAGGAGGAGGATATCAGTAACGAGATCCATGGATGAAATTTCTGCTAGAAAAAATAATTTAGGAAAAATAGTAAATTAGATTGAATTTTGATTTTAAAAAGTATATTGCTTTTAAAATTTTCTTGGTAAATGAAGCTAAATATATTAGATACATTATTGTAAATTACTTCAATACTAAGTTGTGTTTAATTGTAGATGTAACATATAGAAAATTTTGGAATCGTAGAATCATATAGATTGGAAGGGACCTTTAAGATCATCGTGTCCAACCCTCAACAGTGCCAAAACCTCTGCTAAACCATGTCCCTACGCACCACATCTACCCCTCCTTTAAATATCTACAAGGATGGTGATTCCACCTGCTGCAGCCTGTTCCGATGTTTGATAACCCTTTTGGTGAAGAATTTTTTCCTAATACCCAACCTAAACCACTTCTGGTGCAACTTGAGGCCATTTCCTCTTGTCCTGTCACTTGTTACTTGGGAGAAGAGATCGATCCCCACCTCTCTACAGCATCCTTTCAGGTAGTTGTAGAGAGCGATAAGGTCTCCCCTCAGACTCCTTTTCTCCAGGCTGAACAACCCCAGTTCCATCAGCCACTCCCCATAAGACTTGTTTTCTAGACCCCTCACCACTTTCATTCTTCACTGGACACACTCCAGCACTTCAATGTCTTTCTTGGAGTGAGGGCCCAAAACTGAACACAGTATTGGAGGTGGGGCCTCACCAGTGCCAAGTACAGGGGAATGATCATTTCCCTAGTCCTGCTGGCTACACTATTTCTGATATGGGGCAAGATGCTGTTGGCTTTATTGGCCACCTGAGCACACTGCTGGCTCACGTTCAGCCAGCTGTCAACCAACACCCCCAGATCCTTTTCTGCCAGGCAGTTTTCCAGCCGCTCTTCCCCAAGCCTGTGGTGCTGCGTGGGGTTGTTGTGACCCAAGTGCAGGACCCAGCACTTGGCCTTATTGACCCTCATACCATTGGCCTCAGCCCGCCGATCCAGCTTGTCCAGATCCCTCTATAGAGCCTTCCTACCCTCAAGGAGATCAACACTCCCACCCAACTTGGTGTCATCTGCAAACTTACTGAGGGTGCACTCACTCCCCTTGTCCAGGTTATTGATAAAGACATTAACGACAACCGTCCCCAGTACTGAGCCCTGGGGAGCACCACTTGTGACTGGCCACCAACTGGGTTTAACTCCATTCGCCACCACTCTTAGGGCCTGACCATGTAGCCAATTTTTTACGCAGCGAAGTGTACACGCATCCAAGCCGTGAGCAGGTAGTTTCTTCAGGAAAATGCTGTGGGAAATGGTGTCAAAGGCTTTACTAAAGTCCAGGTAAACAACATCCACAGCCTTTCCTTCATCTACTAATTGGTTCACCTTGTCATAGAAGGAAATCAGGTTAGTCAAGCAGGACCTGCCTTTCATTCACCCATGCTGACTGGGCCTGATCACCTGGTTGTCCTGTGTGTGCAACATGATGGCACTCCAGATGATCTACTCCGTACTCTTCCCAGGCACCGAGGTCAGACTGACAGGCCTGTAGTTCCCCAGATCCTACTTCAGGCCCTTCTTGTAGATAGGCGTCACATTTGCTAACCTCCAGTCAACTGGGGTCTCACTGCTTAGTCAGGACTGCTAATAAATGATGGAAAGTGGCTTGCTCAGCTCTTCTGACAGCTCCCTCAGTACCATTGGGTGGATTCTATCCGGTCCCATAAATGTGTATATCTAAGTGCCGTAGCTGGTCACTCACCATTTCCCCTTGGATTACGGGGGCTTCATTTTGCTCCTCATCCCTGTGTACCTCAGGGGGCTCGGTACTCGGGAAACAACTGGTCCTGCTACTAAAGACTGAGACAAAGAAGGCGTTACGTAGCTCAGCCTTTTCCCATCGTTTTTCACTGTTTCCGCCCTCATCTACTAAATGATGGAGGAAAGAAGGATGATCTAGTGAAATATGCCTAACAATTATATTCAGAAAGCTGCATCTTATTTCCTTAGCATGCAGGCTAATGAGAAAGCATTATAGGACTGTCCTATTTAAAGTAAGACAAAACTAGTTCAGCGCCTTTAGTAACCTACTGTAATCCTTTCTATAACTTTGTAGCTCTCTATGATTCTTATAGAATACTGAACATTAATTAATCTAACAGGTACTAAATTATTAAACATTATGTTCTAAATTTCATCACACACATTTTAAGTGCTTGAGATTCTTTATTGGATCTTTCTAAAATGAATAAAGATTACATTAACCTCCAGCAGTCTTTATTAAAAGAAAACTGGAACAATCTAAAACTTGAAAATAAATTACATTCTCATTTTTATATATTCTTTAAGTTTGTTGAAGCAAGTTTATGTTTTTTTCCTTGAGGGAAGAAATATTATATTTTAGGATTTTGATAGCATTATATCATGTTTTGATATGAACCCTTCAACGTTAGCTGGCATTTCCATTGCATGCATATTTTCTGGAATTTATAATTTCTGGGCAAAGCAATGCTTTGCTTCTTTCCCCAATCATCTGATTTACAGGTGTTTTTGAGACACTGACATTTCTGTTTCTCAAAGTCCTTGTCTAAATTCTGTGCAACCCAATGGAAAATTTCCATTAGCTCCAAATGGCTAAATTACCTCTAAGGGCGTAGTATTCTGTAAGGAAATTTTCATGACTGTAAGCTACAGAATTATTTCATATGTGTGGGGCTTACACCATCTTGATTGTAGATCCTATGCTTTCAAAATATTTGTCTAATATTTTTTTAAGCGAGAGAAGATGAGTTGAACCTAAGCAGAATTTAAGCCAACAAAAAAATAACTTGAAGCTATTTCCATAGTGTTGGAAATTTGACGTATCTTATTTTGGATCATTATCTTCGAAGTTCAAGTTTTATTATGACTTTAAAATTCTTGGAATTCCTTAATTTAGAGAGAAAGAGGGAGAGGGAGAGACAGTGAGGAAAAACCCTAACTTGGAATAGTATTCATTTTCAAGATGGCTGAATTGTTTTTGACGTTGTATGAGATAGAAACAACTTAAAATAGTCCATGTGAGCATTTTGTGATATTTAAATCCTACTACCTCATCTAAAAGTTTCCTTGGAGTTTTATTATGTGCCTGAGAGCCATAAGATATCCTCAAATCTCCTCTGCAGATCTCTGACATCTGGTTTTATTTTTGTGTTTATGGGGCTAGGACCAGTCCCCATGGCTAATTGAAGACATGCTGCTGTGTTCCCATTCTCCAGAAGGAGGTGGATGACCCAACCTCCACTGTGTGGCTGGAGCAAAAATGAATAGAATTAGACTAAAGTGATATTATTCAGCATATATAATATTGTAATAAAATTAAAAATTGAGAGATGCATTGTAGAGCATACACTGGTATTGGTGTTAGCTGCAGTAACATACCTTGTTCAATACATACTGACCGAGTATAAGAATCTAGTACTTTACACTAGTAAAATGTGTAACGGAAGATGTCCAAGCTTTGCAAATGTTATAATTCCTAACTCATAATTTTCCTATTTTGTTGTTAAGATGAGATTGTAGAATCTGGAATAAAAATAAATCCAGTGTATCACATTCAATTTTTTTAAAGAACAAATGAGCAAGCAAACTATATACACATTTTTCAGAACAAAATGTAGAGTGAGCTCATAGTTTTAGTGATGAAAAACTTTACTAGACTTAGGCTGAAACTTTTGGGCTGTCATTTTGTAAAATATACAAGAGAGATATTTTAAAGGCTGCAATAAAGGTAATGTAGTCTCGCTCCTGTCTAGTAAATAAAGTATATATACCTATGTATTCTGCATTATTTGTCAAGACCCCATGACAAGGCAATAATATTATAGTTTTGAGTATATAATACCACTTTTAAAGATTTCTTGGTAAACAAAGCTACAAACGTTAAACAGACTATTGTAAATGACTTCCATTTTATATTGTATTTAATTATAGACTATTATAATTATAGCCATATAGCTTATTTCAGAAACAAGTTCTTGTGTAGAATGTCTAACAGAATTTTATTTAAAAGAGTTGCTATAAAAATAAATTTTACCTTATGGAATTCAGGAAAATTAAATGCACAAAAATAAGCAGGTTTTGAGCAGATGAATCTTCAGGGATTTGAATCCTGAGAGCAAAAAAAAAAAAAATCACGTGTTTTTAGCTTTAATGTTTTTTAACCATTTTGTAAATTAAAAAGAGATGTTCAGACAGGAGTGGCAGGCTCACTGGAAGGGAGATCACTTTTTTATGTGAGGAACTTGGTTTAGAAAGTCATTGTGATATTGTATTTTAAGCTTCTTGGCTCTAAGACCTCACATTTCCTATCCTTATTTGCCAAAGACTATTTGGAATAGTTTATCAGCCTCACAGCTCCCAGCAAAGTGCCTGACAAAAATCTGACCAAAGAGTTATTTTCTTTTCCTTTTTGATTTTCTGTTTGATTCATAATATTACAATTTTTCTTTGTTCTTTATTAATCCTTTTGACCACTTCTCAAATTCTGCCTTATGATTTTCTTCTCTACAGTTCCCTTCTCAGTGCTCGAAGGAATGGCATGTTCTCATGCTTTTTTTTCATGAGGAGTTGGAGATATTAATAAGATTCAAAGAGGAATAAAATAAAATCTGGATGTTCTGCTGCCAGAACCAGAAATCTTGCATGGAATACTATTTCAAGGGTAAAAACTGGGAGGGTGGTTTTGAAGGAACCATCTGCTGGCACAGAAATACAGAATAAAAGATTTGGCTCCTGAAACTATTCATATGCATTCTAGAAAATTTAAAAACCATTACCTCTCCCTTTCAAGAATGGTGAAAAATTCTGAAATTACTGGAAAAGGTTGACTATTTCCAAGTGCATATGTTCCTATTTCACAAATCGTACCATTTGGCTATGTATAAATTAGACTTTTATTCTAATGAGTTGTGGTTTGCCAATAAAAATGAAATATGTGCTACAATTATAAAATGCTGATGCAGAACTTCGCAAGTTAATTCAAGGCCAAATATTTATTCATCAACATATGGTGGTTCAAGTTCAAAAGCACATGCTTCTATCCCAGAGCAAATTTTATCCAAAGGTCTAAGTCAATACTTTTGCAAACAGTAATTAGTCAATTGTTCTGTGTTGCACAAGAAAAAAATGTTCCTATATATGAAAGGAATATTTATAGGTCTGGTGACTCCTCACCTTTGGAATTTGAACTAACAGAGCCAAGTCTGTATTTGATAGCAAAGGATTTAGAAGGTATGCCCTAAGCCTTTCACGTCTCAGCATTGTAGTGTGAAAATATGTTTCATGTGAAGTATGAGTAATGATATTCATAATGTCTGCAGTCACTTGTCATAACCTTCATTTCAGCTGTCTGCATACTTTGGGTCCAAATGTTCTTAGATTTGGTTGTTTAAATCCAATACCAATGAAATATTTTTTTTCTTCATGTTAAAATTCTGTTTAAAATTAATCTGTCTGTATGGGTACCATTTATAATTACAAGTTATTTAGTTTAATAACAGTTGATAGAGTGACATCTACAGTCTTAACTTTATTAAACAAGATATTAAAAAGTGCTTTAAAAAAGTGTTTTCAAAACTGATTGCTTTCCAGACTTTCTTCGGGGTTAACTTTAAAAAGCCAGTATGATGAGTTTGAGTTAGTATGAAATAAGGTTCAGACATTTCCCTGTAGCTGCAAATTTAAAGACTGTTTCATTACTCTGTAAAGTACTGAGTAAGCTGTCCTTTGGTTATAACTCCTGCTGATTTTGAGAAAAAATGAGTTTTTTCTTCCTACTTCTTCTTTCATCTGTTTTGTTTGTTTGTTTGCTTGGGGTTTTTTATCCTCTTTTTCTTTAATACAATTTTCTAAACTGTGGCGTAGCAAGTTACAGTTCCTAATTTCTGTTCTATAATGAGCACAATAAGCTCATGGTAATGTATGAAGCAATTACGTACATCTCAGAATCATGAATTTAAAATATATCTAATTCAAAACGAATCAAGCAGCAATGCAAATTACAAATATAAAGTTACTCTAGGGATTTCTGTGTATACACTGCACAGGTTTGCTGTGTGCTAACACTTCAGATTCAGTAAATGGACCTCACAGAGTCAAACTGCCAACATATGTTGTAAGCAGAGAATTATGTCATGTAGTGTTAAGGCTACTAGGCTAAATTACAGATAAATGGTAATGGATCCACAGGTGGCCTTACAATGCCTGCTACGAAGTGTAGCAGCTAGTTAGAGGAGAAGCTATCACCTTACAAAACGAGATGTTAGGTATTTGCTTCAGTTTATTCTTCATCTATTACTTGCTACAAGCAAATAGTAAATACATATCCTAATATATATTGCGTATATATATATATGTGAGGGGGTATATTGCCATGTAAAAGACTTGAACTGCTCCAAAGAGAGAATTGCATTGCATCGATCACATTAGGAGAGGCAAAGAAGAAACTATTAAAGAATCCCTAGAAAGTTAGAATGAAGGAAACAGGTTTGTTAATTCAACTGAGGACAACTCTTTCTGTAAAAAGATCCTCTAAATGTGTAGTCTGATAAAAGAATCAACTTTATGTAAATTAATAAACTATTTAAATAAACTGAATTGGCATAACTGAAATGTGACTTGTCCAAGCTGTCCAGTTACATGTGTGCTATGTGAAGAAGCGTAGAGGATTGAGAGGAGGAGAAAATGAGAAGGAAGATGAAGGAAGATGAGGAAATGAAAGCAATGGTGGGCAAAGGGAAGAGCTCCGTGCTGTTCTTACAGACTTCTCTCTCCCCCCTTTCCTCATTTCCAGATGTCATTGGGATTTATGTGGGATCGAAATCTGCCCTGAGGTTTGTGAACCAAATGCTTTTGATTTCTGTGGAGTTTGTTTACATCAGAGTTGACTGTGGCTTCTCTTTGACTGATTTTTTTTTTTCCTAAACTAATTAATAAAATCCCACTGCATAGCAAAAGCTAATGGTAAGTCTTGGAAGATGATGGGAGAAAAAACATTTTTAAAGGTAGAGATTCAGTCCAAAACCAATATGAATGTTAAAGGCGTTTCTGTATAGCAAGGCTGAGATTCATAGTGTACCTAAAACCCCAAAATACTTTTGAGCCAGCCCTCTGGCTTTGCTTTAGATATTTTGAGCCAAATTGCAACATTCTGCAGTGAAGAGAAGGAAATGCAGAGCGAGAGTCAGCCAGGAACGCTGTTGCCTACTTCCAGAGCCCCACAAAAAAGCATATTCAGGCTTTTTCCAGGATGAGCTTCCATCAGACTGCCGCTGCTGCCATGTCAGCCTGGGGCCTGCGTGGGTGCACCCCCATCCCAAGGACTGCCACTCACACTTTGCACTTATTCACCTCTTCCGTTGCACTCTCGGTCTTTATTTTTGCTAACATCAAGTCTTCAGTTTGAGAAGACTGCAGTTGCTTTGCAAGGCACAGGCAGGCTATCATACTGCACGCTCTAGGCTTCTTTCTTTCTTTCTTTCTTTCTTTCTTTCTTTCTTTCTTTCTTTCTTTCTTTCTTTCTTTCTTTCTTTCTTTCTTTCTTTCTTTCTTTCTTTCTTTCTTTCTTTCTTTCTTTCTTTCTTTCTTTCTTTCTTTCTTTCTTTCTTTCTTTCTTTCTTTCTTTCTTTCTTTCTTTCTTTCTTTCTTTCTTTCTTTCTTTCTTTCTTTCTTTCTTTCTTTCTTTCTTTCTTTCTTTCTTTCTTTCTTTCTTTCTTTCTTTCTTTCTTTCTTTCTTTCTTTCTTTCTTTCTTTCTTTCTTTCTTTCTTTCTTTCTTTCTTTCTTTCTTTCTTTCTTTCTTTCTTTCTTTCTTTCTTTCTTTCTTTCTTTCTTTCTTTCTTTCTTTCTTTCTTTCTTTCTTTCTTTCTTTCTTTCTTTCTTTCTTTCTTTCTTTCTTTCTTTCTTTCTTTCTTTCTTTCTTTCTTTCTTTCTTTCTTTCTTTCTTTCTTTCTTTCTTTCTTTCTTTCTTTCTTTCTTTCTTTCTTTCTTTCTTTCTTTCTTTCTTTCTTTCTTTCTTTCTTTCTTTCTTTCTTTCTTTCTTTCTTTCTTTCTTTCTTTCTTTCTTTCTTTCTTTCTTTCTTTCTTTCTTTCTTTCTTTCTTTCTTTCTTTCTTTCTTTCTTTCTTTCTTTCTTTCTTTCTTTCTTTCTTTCTTTCTTTCTTTCTTTCTTTCTTTCTTTCTTTCTTTCTTTCTTTCTTTCTTTCTTTCTTTCTTTTTCTTTCTCTCTTTCTTTCTCTCTTTCTCTCTTTCTTTCTCTCCTCCAGGCTTCATTTTTACAGACTGCAGTTTCCATATAAACTCTGCAGTGCAAATACAGTATATGCAAAACCAGTAAGTTTTAGAGGCCAATTCCTTTCCAAAACCTTCCATGTTATAGTACAAAATATGCAAAGATACTTCAATTTTATGCTAATCCTTCATAGTAATACAATTTTTGTACTTAAAAATTTAGTCTTTTATCAAAGTAAGCTAACAGTATTTCTGCGAGTGCTAATATTTTTTAAATCTGATTAAAATGTAAAAAAAGAATGCTTTTTTAATTTTTTAAAAATGGGGTATTTTACAGACTCTCATGATTTGAAACTATTGTCTTAATTGGCCTGAGAAACTCATGTTAACAGCCTTCATCTCTAAAATAGCTCTGAATGCACCTAGAATAGCTGTCAACAGAGCAGAAATCTGTGAAATGTATCAGACAACAGGTCCACATGTAAGTGAGAAGCAAATGTGTTAACAAATGTGGAAAATCAAACCATCGGGGGGGTGGGGAAGAAAAAAAGAAGATAAGAAGAAGAATAGACTAGACTTACTAATTAGAGAGAAACTAGATTTTCTGTGGGAAGCAACACCTGGAGACACTGAAACAATTTTACAGCATTCAGGTTGAATTCATTTTCATATACAGGGATTTATACTGATGATTCCAAAAGGTGATACTCATTCTTCCCATATTATGAGAAAGTATGATGATCACTCTCATCTTCCCTTACTAAAGTTTAAGGTTTTTCATTTTATTTTGGTGATTATTACTTTTTTTGTTGTGTTATACATAATATCTTATCTGTAAAGAAAAGCCTGCTGGCAAATTGCATTACTACATAGCTCTGCCTCTCAAAAATTCATCTTTTCCGTAGCATAATTTAGCCATGTTTCATCCTGGTATTAGTGAAGAAAATTTGATTATTACAGCCACACTGTTTTTCTTGAAAGCACGTATTTCACTTAAATGTAGAATTTCTTATTCCCGTAAAAAACTTCTACCAATAAATGAAAGGTGCATTTGCATTTTCTGTGTGTTTAATTTTTTTTTCAAAGGAAAATAGTGAGAATTAAATGTCTGCAAAATGTGATTTGATAATCATTACTATAGTCACTTGGATGTTTCCAGTTATTTCCTGGCTATTTCACATGCATGTTTTCAGTGATTTCCCAAAATAATTCTTCTCTTTATGATAGATAAAAAAGATAATTCTTATCAATCCAGGACAATGAACCCAAATCTTAAGCAAGCCTTATAAGAAGGCCTATAAGAAATTTCATCTAACCAATAATAAAAGCTTCTGTGCATTATTTGAGTCAAAGCTTATATTGGAAGCAGTTACTAAATACTATGAGAAAAGTATAGATTTTATTCTTGAAGTTATTAATTTCAGGTAGCTCATATACTTAAGAATATTTGTTATCCTGTTTCTTAGTTTTTATATCATCCTAAACAACTCATATATTGTACTGGAGATTTTCTAGATTAGAAAGTGTGGAACTCATTAAAAACACATACTTTCGTCATTGAGCAGATTTCCATTAACACATCTGTGTCTGGTAGTACAATGTGAAACTCAGAGTGAAATGCTGCCCTGAATCAGGTAAATATTTTTTAGTTTGATATATAAATAAAAGCCAGGCACAGTGGCCTAATGTTCTGAGTATCTCTATGTCCCAACCCATAGAAAAACATATATTTTATTTCACTTGTAGGTAGAGTTGGCATGAGATTTTAGATAGTAATTTTAGCCCCATGCTTTTTATGACGTATCAGTTAGTGGTGAGACTTTTTTATTTCCATACAGCTGTTAAGGATACAACATTTTTAATTCCATCAACTCAGGGCTTGAAGTAGAGTTTAAGGTAAATGTTTTCATTTAGCTTATTGATTCCATTCCAATTTAGGAGATTACCCCATAGCTCTAATTCACCCAAAGAATCTCACTGGGGAGATTTTCAAAGGCACAAATGGAAGTCAGACCACTAACTTCCATTGACTGCTGAAAATTGTATTACTGTCTTCTCTCTGGATACACGGAAACCCAGTTCCCATTGTTCTCTTAATAGGAATGAGCATCCATCTTTCTCAAGTAGGCTTTGAAAATGTTGATCAAAGCAGAGGAAGCCAGATGCTCACAGTTTGCTATAGTTCTGCTACAGTCAGTGAATTATTTGCATCATTTGGGACACAAGCCATATCATTGCTAAAATGATTATAAGTTACTTAGTCTCCTAATAACAAAATTCAATGTTAAAGAATTAAGCTTTCCCTGCTAAAATGGGAAAAGAAAAAATGTTTTTTCAAAAAAATCCATTAACACCAATGCAATTGTCTGTTAAAGTCGTCCTTCACGTGGGATTTTTTTTTTTATGAGGCTGTGAGATATCGACCTTCATTCTTGTTCTGAAAATTATTATGGAAGCACTGCAGAGATGTCCTCACCCGCCTTGATAAAGATAGTGTAATGCCTTCACTGCACTGCAATTTAGGTTGGAATAGCGTTGGCAGAGGCAGAAAAGCAGATCCAAACTCTTCCACCTGCTTTTAAACACTTTGTCACAGTTCTTCTCTGCCCATCTGACAAAATAGTTCCCCATGCTTCTGGTGCCACCTTCCTCAGGATTAGCTGGTTTTGTATTCCAGCATCATGCCCCATTCAGCGTGCATCTGTAGAAAGCAATTTCTTTTCTTAAATGAACAGAATGAATGTCAGGAATAGCTCCATCTTCTGGGATAAATGTCATGGGTTCTTAAATACTCAGTAGGCTGGCTCCAGTTTCTAGCTTTTTGAGATGAAATGTACAACAGGGCCAGCGTACAAGGTGTATTGCGTTTTCATCTCATGTCATCTACTCAAAATTAGCTGCTGAGATAACACCACCCTCGCCTTGGTTTCTCATCATCTGTTATTCACTCTTGTTGGCACAGTTCTCAGCCCAACCACCTTTCCTTCGCACCTCTACCATGCCTGATGTCAGCGCTGAGTAGGGCTTGGTTAACTGGAGATACAGAAGAAGGAGGTGAGGAATGATACGCGGAGGATATACTGGGAAAAAAGAGACTAGTACAGTGAGGTGGAGAATGAAGAAGTCAGAGCTAGGTGGAAAGGAAAATAAGATTTCAGCAAAAAGCAATCAGTAAAAATAGAAGAAATTTTAAAAGCATAAAAAATAAAGAAGAAAAAACGCAACAAGCTTTGTCTTTTATCTTGCAATCATAAAATGCCTAGATCTTCTCTGAATGCTTTCTTGAAACTCACTAACATTATATTTTAAGTGTGTGAGAAAAAGTTAATATAGAAATGCAAATCAGGCCTGGCAGATTAGCCTAACAATCATTTTTTGAAAAACAGAAGGCCGACCACAGTTTAGCAGTTTATTTTGAGAGCTGAGTAGGATGGCATATTTTTACATTAAACAATATTCATTTTAGTTTTCTTGTGTTTATTTTTGTCTGAACATAATTCTCTTCCACTCGATAAACACTCCTACGTTTGCTTGAATTAATAGGATAAAGATTAGCAGCTTGTTAGAATAGATAATGATAAGTGACTTGCATACATTAAATGTGCTGGGGACATGTTTAATCCATAAGTTTGATGTTAAAAGCACCAACATTGTCTTATAAAATTTCACTATAAACATGATATGGGAAGCATTCTTGCAGTAGTCTCATACAGCTTCTCGTTTATGCCAACATGAAACACCAGCTATGCTGAAATATCAGTTCACATAGAACAGTGTAGATCTGTTAGTTGTACAGTCAGACCTAAAAATCCTAAATAATCATTGTAAAAAGTCATGCTATGACTACTTGTTTGGAGTCAAAACAGGAAAAGACGGAGAAGCCATATTGTAATACAAGCTGGCATAAGGGTCCTAAGAGCTCTTGAGAGTTACTCAGGTTTTTTGCTGAAATGAAGGTTTAGTACCAGAGCTAACGAGGGATGTTGAGATGTGATGCGTTTGTGAAAGTTGTGCTTTATTTACTGAATGGTGTGTTCCAATTCAGACTCTGTTGGTACTTTCTGCTTTTAAATAAGAAGCAACTTTGTATTGCATATTGCATAGAAGCTATTTGTGGCTGTAGAAGGAGAAGGTACAGGAAGGAACTAGACTTGGTAGCCTACAGTCGCATCAGCATCACTCAGCCTACCTCAGCTGGGGTGAGTGTGCCCTGCTCTTCTGGTCCTTAGCCATTTGGCTACTTTTTTTTTTTCTCTCAACAGTGACTGTAAATGCATAAACTCTCCTGGGATTCCATGTTATGAAGGATAAGTTATCCACCTCCAGCTCAAATCGCAGCCCTCGAGGTGTTTTCTCATGTAGGCTGTTACGATGCCTCAGATGCCTAGTTTACTTAGGAAGGCTGATTTTCTTCGCCTGAGTGCAAGTTTGGATACAGCTCATAGGAACTTACTTTGCATTCTTAACAATAACAACAAACCCCCTTCTCTGTTACATGTTTGTGAATCAGTTTGTCTTCCACTGAATTCCTGATGAACTTAAAGTGTCTGGTGCAAACAAAAAGAAAAAAATAATATTATAAGAAAAAAATACAGTCATAATTCTTGCTTTTCTTATACTAGTTAGGCCAGTAACATGGAATTTCTTGTAAAAGACACAGTAGTTGCTGACTTAGCTTTACAGACATTGTGTAATGCCTACTCTTCTGCAGCCAGATGGAAAAAAACCAAGTCTAGTAATATTTTTTGATCTCTGTATGTGTTTTGTAGTCTCTTTTATACTTGATAGCCTCAGACCCTTGCACTAAAAAAAACCAACAAAAACTTATGTTACCTTGAGGGCAGAGGATAGATAGCAAATTCACAAGGCACACAGGTAAGAAAAATTACATTTTTTTCCTCAAAAAAGCAGATAATGTATTTTAAAATTTTCATTAAGAGGAACCTTTAGTCCAGGTTAATCGAGTAAATAATAAATGAGTATATATGTAAGGATGGTTGACCCAAACCAAGACAAGTTTACTCAAATGATACTTGAGTCAAGATTTAATAATATGTATCGAAAATTATTTTTTTAATTGTGCAACTCTTGCTCTGTTTATGTGTTTGTGAGTTTATTAGCAGCAATGTGTATACATAGGTGCATATACATGCACATAAAGGTTTGCATGTGTGTGTCTATTTACGCAGACCACATTTGTTTTCCTCTACCACCAAGGACTTAAAAGGTGCTAGCAAAATGTATAATGTTATGGTTGAGAACTTAAATTAAATAGCGAGGAAATAAAGAAACAAACACATGCCCTTATAGAAGTGACAACTTTTCAGACATAGTTGTGACAGACTGTAAATCTTTAGGGGAGAGGTTATGTCAATTTATATGTTTATACAGTGCCAAGTGCACCGATGGTTTTCAATAAGTAAACAGAAAAAGTAAAGGGTATGTTAGTAGGATGGTAAATTTTGCATATTTCTTTTGTTTTATGCATTTGGATGATAAAAAAAACATAAGGCATGTTTTGTACTCTCCATGAGCTACAGAAAGTCTCAGGATCCTATGTTGGGTTATTGTATTTAATAATTCCACATTACAAACAAACCAAAAAATCCTACCAAGTTTATCTGGGAACTTTACCATTCCCCCAAGCTTGGAGGGTTAAAATAGCGTGTAGCTCTGGTCCGTCCCCCACCCCACCGCTGAATTATGTGAGCGTGCCCTTCATTTCACAGAATTACACTGTTCTCATGGCAAGCATTGCTGTATCTAAGTTGATCTCCCCAGAGTTGTTAAGAGTCATAGGGTGTGCAAAATAAAACCCAGGTAATTTTAGCTTTAATGAGTTCTGTAACTGTTGTCCTGTCATGCCTTAAGGTCTCTGTATGGCTGCCTCACAGAGGCTCTCTGATAGTCACCAGATTTAATGTTTCTTCTAAAGTAGGAGACTGTTGAGGAAAGGCATCCAAGGCGACATAAGAGATGTTGTGGCAGCGGTTTAAGTACAGCTTGTACTTCAGAAAGAGAGACCTGCTTTGTTTTACAAACTTGATAAAGATGCCTTAAAATCAAAGACCATGAAGGGCAATTCGTTACCCTCCATGATAAGGCAGGGAGAGAGGAATA
This sequence comes from Chionis minor, assembly GCA_013398295.1. Taxonomy (NCBI): domain Eukaryota; kingdom Metazoa; phylum Chordata; class Aves; order Charadriiformes; family Chionidae; genus Chionis; species Chionis minor. The sequence goes on along the minus strand of VZSF01007706.1, from coordinate 120,810 downwards.
GATGCCCATACTTACCCCGTTGACCCAGTCCTAGTGTGACTTTCAGGAGAGGGTGACTCATGAGCCTGTGATACAGTGGCCAGGCTCTTCCATGTCAGTCTGTCCTCTCTCAGCACTAAAGCAGCACGTGACCTCCGTGAAAAAAAGCTTTTCCAGATCATCCATTTCCAACGCAATCACTGTTCAGCATTCAGAAGAGGTAGCAGAGAGGTCCCTGTGTAAGGAACTGGCTTTGGCTTCGAGGAGAGTGGAGAAGGAATTCTGTGCACAAGAGGGCCAACCTCCCGGCCTTGCAGACTTCCCGTGAGAAAGGCTGTACCTTTTATCATGTCTCGGTGAATGAAGTATTCCTGTGCACAAGTGAGGAAAGTTGTTTCAGATCCTTCCTGGAAGGCCGTGCCAAGACGCTGCAGAGAGCTCTGCTACCCTTTAGAAGAAGGTAAAAGCGAAGTCTCTAATGAAGAGAGAGGGAACTTTAGAAACTAAAGTTCTGCCCTTTATGGATAAAAAGCTCTGTGGAAGAGATCTGATCCAAGGAAAGAACTGCGCAGTGGATTGCTAGTGACTTTTATCTATGACACACTAAAACAGAAATTAAAAGGCCTGGGCATAAAGAAAGCAGAGGAGAAAAAAGATTAAATATGTCTGAAGATTTTAGAGAATAACATATATTAAAGCTAGATAGAACTAGCATAGCACATAGCATAAATTTGTTTTGTAAATTCATCTTTTTAGTCCTTAACATCTGACTAAGCTGCAACATACAAGTAAGAAAGGCATCCAGTCTTGGTGTAACATCTTCAAGTGGTCCACTGCATCTCTGAAAAAGTTGTTCACATGGCTAATTCCAGAATTAATTACATTGCTTTTGAATAAGCTTTCAAATCACTAAGGAACTCACATGAGCAGAAATTATACAGCAGAAACTGAAACTAGTTAAATTATCTATAAAACACTGAATCACATGGGCACAGACCACCTTTTATTTGAATTCACACCTCTCAATGCTTAATAGTTCAGTTTTACTTGCTTTTACTCCAGCAGGGAAGGAAGTGGACCTGCATTGCTTCTATGGCAGTAATTGTCCACTACCCTGCTAACCAGCAACACTGTGCATGAGGCACTCTGGTAGACAAAGTGATATAAAAGCTCTTTTGTGATAAGTTTTCCCTGTCTTACTACAGTTTTGGTGTGAATGAAGAGAAAAATTGTCACTTACGAGATGCTGTTTCCCACATCCCTTCACATCCATCAGAATACAGGGCAGCTTTCTGAAGGCAACAGCTCCTTCTCTTGTGACAGAATAAATGGATGCAACCTGTGCAAAAATGTCTGTGCACATTTTGTGTCCATAAAGGTACCCTTCCATTAGTCTTGTAAGATAAAAGCTGTCTGGCCTACAGTTCTGAAACTTTCCATAAACTCTGTGTTAGACTGTGTACCAAACAAAACCATGTGGCTTGAGACCTCAGCAGACATCTGCCGAAACACCAATCTGATGCACAACACAAAGCTCAACGAGGTTTAGGTCTAGGGCCGAATAAAAGATAACAAGCATTAGCTACAAGGCAGGAGTTTCTTCTGTGAGGCAGCTCAAGTTTTTGTCTGGGATTTGTTTTGTGTAGATCATTCTGGAATCCCACACTTTCCTTTGTTTTTTTTTTCTTGAAAATCTTTATCTTCTGTCCTTCAGACAGTGCACTGCCAACAGTGCGATCACAAAGCCTTTTGGTTTTGGTGCTTAAAACTGCAGCTTGCATTTGAAAAGGCAATTTTTCTGCATTCATAGTAAATGACACCATTCCTGATCACATTACTGATAATGTGCTCCTAAAGGATCACCTTGTATAACTGAGGTTTTTTTCCTGTGCCGTATTTTGGTGCAGTGAAGAATTTGGTACATTCAGCTGTCTTACATAACCAGCAACAGGATGAGTCATCTTTGGTGAAGGATGTGCAGTTAGAACGTGCTTTAAAAAAAAAAAAAAAGGCAATCTGAAATTCCTGACCATTTCTTTTAACGCTGTATTTTACCATGGGAGTTATTTTTGTTAGGGGGCAAAGGCCCGATGGCAGGTATGGGATTGATGCTCCATTGTTCTTTAGCTCATACATGTGACTCCTATAGAAGAAAATGATGGCAAAGAAACCAAACCTCTTCATCAGGAACTTCAATTGAGTCGAGGAGGTGGTGAGTCTCTCCGTGCGCAGACACAGTGCTGGGTCCGTATGTGGAAATCACCCTCTCCTGGTCAACTGCACAGGGGAAAAAGCTGCAGAGGGGCTGCTGGGGTCAGTCTGAAGCCAAAGACTGCTTGTAATGTGTAACATGGGGGAAGTTTGGCAGATGACCAGTTCTTTATGTCCTCTGCTGCACATGCCTCACTTTTTCTACTGAACGTAGTTTGCCTAAATTGAAGTAAGAGCACATCTCCCTTGCTAATTTCTGCAATTAGTCCAAATGAAGAAACAGAGAATTCCTTCTTAAGGATTCATGGATAACTGCTTTAATAGTAGTGGAAAACTCTCTGATACAGTATCGCTGCTATCATCTGAAGTCTGACACCTTTAGGTAAAAAACCGCTCCTGGCTTCTTTTGGAAAATTATCATCGCTAACATGAGGACATCTAGCGATGAATAGCTTCAGATGCTCATGTTTTAACTGGTCATTGTGGTGTATTTCATTAGCACTAATTATTTTGAGCTCAAAATTCATAAAGAGCCATTGCTGTGAGCACTATAAATTAATAGATGCATTATTAAAGCAAAAATAGTTTACTTTGTCTCTCCTTTCTTCGTAATAGAAATTTTATCTAGAAACTTATTCTGGTACTTTCTTCAAAAACCTCCTGAATTCTGCAACTCATTTATAGCCATAGTATTTACACAATAACCAATATGCAATGGACGAGGCAGATCAGTTTGTAGAATGCTAATTCATTGCTGTTCATTAAGAAAATATGTTTCACCATTGTATGAGTAAGTTACAGTTGTAAGTATTCCGCAGGCTGATGCTTGTGATGCTAAAAAACTACGTATTTTGCAATTTCTTTTATTGAATATCAGTGTAGACTTTGTCCACATTGAAGTCCTCCATCACGACAAGTGAAAAGCACTCTGGACTTACCGCGGTGATTTTCAGCTCTCAGGATGAACATTTCCTGGGCCTCCACAGGTTGTGTGGAGTGATTTCATAACTGTGGTGAAAAGGTCAGGAGATAATTTTTGTTACAGGTCTTCCTTGAGACTGTTTCGATCGCCACAGGGAAGTTTCTGATCTAGCTCCCTGGCACTGATGGATGCGGGGTTAAATAGCTCCCGACACTACTGCCGATAATGCTGCAAGCACTGGAGGCTGCTTGCAGGGGTGCTGGCTGGGCTGGGCTGGGCTGGAGGGGGAAGGTTTGTTCGGTAACATGGATTCTGTACATAAATTCTCAGAGCTGCTCACACCGTCGGTGAATTGTTCATTCATGCAGGGTCTGCTAACAAAAACTTGGGCTGGAGGTAGTATTGTTCATATTATTTTCCCTAGAAAAAGGAGACATTATGCGGAATAAGAGGGAGAGTTATTGAACGGATTAAAAAAAAAAAAAAAGTCGTTTCTTTTTTAAGCCTTTCTTTTTCATCCTAGAAATGTTATTTTTTTCTCCCTTCCTTTGCCCCGCTTTGTGGGTAGGGGAGGAAGCTTTACAAACTGTTTTTTTTATGGCCGTTGATAAATGCAGTGAGTTTTGAGTGTCAACATTAAAATGTTCCGTGCCATCAGCTCTGTGCAACTGCAGGAAAATATGCAAGTGAAGGAGAAAAAACTCCTCCGGCTTCAGCCTGGCTGTGTCCCCTGCTAGGGTGCTGTGGGGAATGTTGATAAACATTGGGAAGGGCTGAGAGGTGGCAGAGGCAGGTGAGGAGCTGGTGGCTTCTGAGGGACCACAGAAAGCTGCCGGTGCATCTCTTCCAGATTTTGAGTGCCAGAGGCTCCTGGTTAGGGGAAGCCTTTAAGACTCCTCTGTTTTTTACATTCCCTGGATAAAGGAAATAAGCAATGCAATGGAAATACGATTTTTAATAAACATTTCTAGTAGGAACAATATTTTACATCTCCCTCTGCCTCTGCTGAGTAAGTGCTGTTAGCTCCGATTATTCATTCTGAAGGAAAGTCTTCTAATTCATCTTTATCAGTACTCCAGGTAGAGGTGATTTTTTTTTTTTGTTACCTGGCATGGCTGTGCTGTCAGTGCTGCTGCTGCTTGGGCTAGTAGACATGACTGCTGCTGCGGACGTCGCGCCTAGAATAAAAGCGGGGTCAAGGTGGAGAGGTGAAAAGAATCGTGAGTAACCCAGGCTTTTTCCTTCTCTTCTCGGCTCTCTCGTTGAAGAAATGCGTTGGGCCTCTTTTTTGCTGTGTAATTCTCCCTCTCCGGGAGGTTATACTTTAATAATAACCTTAAGGCCATATAATTTTAGGTATTTAAATATGCATGCGGAAAGCACGGGCCACACCTTCCGTACGTTCCACACATCTGCAGTACAGTCCTGTGTTCCACGGCAAGCTTTCCCAGCTGCCTGGGCTGATTAACTCCTCTGTTTCCAGAGAGTTGGGAGACTTCGAGGCTACAGTCAGCTGTTCCTTTTCTATTTATAGTCTTACCATTTTGCATGCTATTTCGAATGTTAGTGTTGATAAAGGTGGCGAATTTTACAGGTATACTGTTTGTGTATACAAATATATACAAGGTGTGAAGCAACCTTGTAACCACGGTGATTATACTGGGTAACTTTATGGCTACAAACGGGTAACTGCATTTTAAAATGTACAGATTTAGAAAGGGGGGGTTTAACGCAGCATTGCAGCTTGTGCAGGGTTTATCCACGCTGCACTGAAAAAGAGAAAAGAACATTAGGATTAGAAAAGGAAAGTAGATGAGTCATGATAATATTTGGGAGTGAGACTTCCAGCTGCATACACAGTTGCTGGACTGAGAGAGCCGGATGATTATTTTCTTTTAAAGGGTAACTCAGTTCTTGCTCAGATAATTCTTTATTCTTATGCAGCTATATAAACAAGCATGCCCATGATGGGCAATAATATTATCATTATGCCCATGAATATTTGCTGTGTTTTGGGGTTTTTTTAGAAATACCTAGATTGCAAAAAGGGGGAGGAATATTGCAAATTGAATGGAAGCTTTCCGTTTAATTCAGCTGAATATGATGTGGTTGATTGGAAAATGTGTATGATGGAAGTCCCTAAAATAACCAGAACTTGTAAGGGTGGCTGTCGGTATCCTTGGGATAGGTATTATCTTGACGGTCACATTGTCTGGAAGCTGATCTGCAGCTTGAGTAATACTTCTTTTTCCTAAAGCACAAACACAGAGATCAATAAATCTGCCACTCCGCTTGGTCCCGCAAACCAGCAGCTTTAAGGAAAGAGGTGCTGGACTGAGTGGAACTGAGAACTACCTCATCAATTTACAAGTAATTTACATTGAAAAAATACACTGCCCAAAGTAGCAGGCTGTTAATATGTGTATAAGTAATGCATAAATATAACATCCTACAGCTCATAAATATTTAAGCCTATTAACTAATTATGACTAAAAAAGCCCTTTAATTTAATGGATGTGGAAACTGAGGCACAAATCAAATAAGACCTGGAATACGTTGATTGAAATTTTTCCAAGGCATTTTTCTTGCTCAGTAAAAAGGTCTTCTAAAATATGTATCTGTGTATCTTTTCAAGTATTAGCTTTTATGAAAAAAGTCAGTTCCCATAGTAAAATACTGCATTTCCAGTTTTGATTTATTGATTTTCAGGTGTTTGGAAGTTTGTGATTCTGAGTATTTAGTCTGAATTTTTTTCTGTGAACAACTGAAATAGATGGAAATACAGATATTAATGTCTCACAAAGGCATTACTGAAGTTAATCAGTTTGGGATGGCATTTAGTCATGATGAGCAAGTTACACAAAGATACAGAAGTTTAAGAGCACCACATCTTTTGGAAATTGTTTTGAAATTATAATAGGTCATTTTTTTTAATGTCATCTGTAGTTAGCTATTAGACCTTATAGATTCAAATTGCTCTCTTTCTTCTCTCAGAACAGGGGACTCTGAACCAGCACATTAGCAAATTGCTAAAGGAAATGTTAAATGTTAAAGGAAAAACAAGGTTGTAAATTAGTTTTTAGATAATATTGATATTGTGATACTGAATTGCTTAGACAGGTCAGCTGAGCAATGTGTTAGAAGTTATGGATCTGAAGCAAGTTTTCTTGAAATTAAGAGAAGGTGTTTGGATCAGACCTTAACGTTCTTTTTGTTTAAATATTAGGAATATTCGTACTCGGAACAACTGTTGGGCAAGAGAGATTTTATAGGAATGCCATTTGTATCGTATACAGTCTGGCTTTGCTATCCATGATGCAAAACTTGCTCCAGCAGCAGAATGCAGCTATCAGGCAGAGCTGGATGCTATGGGAAGCACTGAGCTCCTTCCTTCTGAGGAAGGAGAAAGCCAAAATGTTATGTAATTGTAGTTGGTCGATTCTTTGTTGATTGTTACTAATGTTATATATTTTCCTGTCAATTAACAGAGTATTCAAAGGTGTTCTCTTGCTGGATTATTCTTGCACATCATAGTTAAAATACAAAAAATATTCTGAGAAGGTGTGTGATTTTATAATATGTATGTTGATTTAATTGGGTTACACTTATATTGCATAACGCAAGCCAAAAACTATGACTTTAAAAGAAGGGGACATGGCTGCTTTCTGCATCTCTGAACAGGAATTTTCACTAAAGCATTCAGTATAACAATGCTTTTAAAGTATTTTATATTTGCAGTCTAGAGAGATTTGAAAATGTCTCCGAGTGATCTTTTAAAAGATAGACTAACTTTGCATGTCGTTAGAGAGACTGTGATGCTTCTCCAAACAAAATCATGGTATATTAAGAGGCCTTATGAGTTGCCCACAAAAGTCATTGTGATCCAAGTTCTAGTCATGCATCTCAAAGGCAGGACCAAAGTGGTCCAGCAAGAACCACAGTAAAACTTTATGAGTGGCGTTTGCTTTATCTGAGTTTACACCTTCTCGGACAAAGCTTTGTTCTTTGCGTTCCTATAGCAGAGTCTTGGAGCTGGGAACTTTGTAGCCTAGTTTCTGCTCCAGCACAGCGCAAATGAATGAAATCATGAAAGTGGGAAGAAATTACCATTTCTGACAAAGACAACTGCAACAAAAAATAGTATGCACGGAAAGTAGGGGGATTTATTACCATATGCATCTGTACTTTTCATTATAATGGCACCTGGGGGGCATGGGGGGAGATGTAAAAAAAATGTCACTGCTTAATTGCTTACCCTTCTTCTGACATGCTACTACTTTTTTCTCTTCATTTCATTTTTAAGAAAGCCAATGATTATTGTTTGAATGCCTGCATTTTACAACTTACTCGTGATCATGGGAAATAATACAAAGAAATCTCATTGTTACTTTGGTATTGAAGTGGTAATGTGTTAAGATTGCCTTACTATCCCTCAGAAAAGCTATATCATAAAGTAATATGGTGATTATTGATTGCTATATACTGCATATAATGTTTACACTGGTGACTGTACATGCATATTTTTGGACATTTGTAACTTTGTATATTCATTGCTGTACTAAATGTAGTTTTCTTTGTTAGGAAATTTTAATCAAAATGGTTTGCTTACTCTGAATAAAATATATTTTCTCATAGAGAATAAAATTGTAATTTTCCAGGCAAGTTTTGGATGTCATATGTAAAGATCAGAATTTAAAGTTGTCACAAAGTGAACTGCTGTAGCAAATATGTGGGTTTGTATTTTTGGTAGAAATAGAATTATGAAGTTTTAAGATTTTTCAAGATGTTAAAACTATTCTTCCTATTGTTCAATTCATTTTGCATTATAGGCAAAGAGCTTGAGATCGGCATCATTATCTTATTTACTATAGTTGTCACTAGGAATGTCAAATGCCATTGTCTTCATTCAACCATAGTTATTATTAGGAATATCACTCATATATCACTAGTAAAGAACAGTGATACCTGTTCTTGCTGATTCTTTGTATGTTGGAAGTTATATACACACATATGCATACTTATATATGTGTATGTAATATATATGCACACTTCCTAAAAGTTCCATAACTTTCTCACTTGAGCACTCTGGGGTAAAATATACTCTTGCTGAACCTGGTTGAGTGTAAAAACTTCCTGTAGTTTAGGTCGGTTTTAATATTTTTAACAGCAATTGTGTGCTAGGGAAACATCTGAAAGAGATGGTCTCGCAGTAGGACTGACTCGTTAGAATGGAGTGACTTTTACTTCAAACTTTTACTGCTGAAGCTTAGAACATAAAGAGCGTGCCTGCCTCCCGTGGGCATGTGTGTGTGCCTTGCTCCTTCTGAGGAACTTTGCGTAGGCAAAAGGATGATCAAGAAGGAAAAAGCACACAATTAGGAGGATTTGGACTGCCACTCTAGAGCAGAATGTGTTGTGCATTTGTGAATATTGAATTTAGTGTTCAAAACATTTTACAGCTTGGACTGATAGAAAAAGAAGGTAAAAGTACTTATTCAACAATAAAGGTCTCTGAATAGAGCTAATATTGAGGAGGTAAATATTATAAATATTTTGCATAGTAATGTTAATCTCTTATAACCTTATTATGGTCTTATTTTATAATTTTTATACTCTTTGTGTCTTGTTCAAAAGTACAGTTTCTGAGTTTTCTACCTAAATTATGCATGACCTAAACATAGAATATGTAGTTCAGGAGAAGAAAGGTAATAAGATTATCAAGGTTTTCTTAGCAATAAATCTGTCAACTAGACTCCCTCCAAAACTCAACATATATGTGATATTCTTCTGGATTTCAAAACTAGCAAGCTATTCATAATTATATTAAATTTAAAAATGTAAGAAAAATCCCAATGTATGTGTTAATCTAATTTATTCACATGCAAATTACTGTATAAAAATATTTTTCCTAGTGTTTATATGAATTTTAATTTTAGAAAGTAAATATGCACATATCTATAAAATAGAAAAAAATAGCGGTAAATAATTATGATACTTTTCTACTTCCATCTCCCTCTAGAAAAAAGCCAACCAAAAGAAGCACCTCTTTTCTTTCTAGACAGTGAATGTATTTCATTTTTCAGATTTTTTTAGCAGTAGACAATAATTAAAACTTTAAGTCCATTGAGAGATTTATTGGGACAGAAAGTTTTAAAATTCCTGTAATGTGTGGTAAGAGTCATAGAAATAATTTCCTCTAATTGCTTTCAGTATTCTCAGAAGCTTCCAGTGAATAAGCAATTTCCTTAAAATGACTGGTAATCATAATTTACTTTTTGATTTAAAAATACTTTGCTTTCTTCAGGGTTCATACTGGTAGCTGAAGCCAATTTAGTATTTCAATATGACTCAGCTAATGCTGAGTCATCAGTCTAACGTTTAATGTAGGTACATACAGAGCTACTTTAAGCTGTTAAAAGCTTTAACGATCTGCTCTTGTGGGCCTAAAAGCCCATCAGCAACGTATTAGTCATTTCTCAGTTAGTTCTAACTCAGTGTTTTCTAGGTAGAGTAAACATGTTGAAATTGCTTAAATGTTTTCAGCTAAAAATGTTGTGGTGCTGTTCATTGGTTAGTAGATTGGTTATGAATTTATTTTGGTATTTCATGCTCATAATTTTTACCTATGTTCTGTTGATAAAGAAACATTGCCTAATTCTGTTAATACAAAATCTACCTGCCTCTTTCCAAGTTTCCTCAGACTCATTGCAATTTAGACAAGTTGAAGCATGCATTGGGGTTAAATATTCCAAGTTATTCCATGGTTTATACGTGTCTATCAAATAAATGCATCCTTCAAATAGTTTTTGAAAAAAGGAAAAGAAATATAGTATGTGACTTTATGTGTGTGGATTCATAAAAGAAATACTTTCAGATTTAAAAGCCTCAAATATAAATATGTTTAAACAGAAAAGGATCAAAGGTGATCCTGAAAGAAGTCGATAGGACAAGGGGTAATGGTTTTAAATTGGAAGAGGGGAGATTTAGATTAGATATTAGGAAGAAGTTCTTTACTGTGAGGGTGGTGAGGCACTGGAACAGGTTGCCCAGGGAAGTTGTGGAGGCCCCATCCCTGGAAGTGTTTAAGGCCAGGCTGGATGGGGCTTTGAGCAACCTGCTGTAGTCAGAGGTGTCCCTGCCCATGGCAGGGGGGTTGGAACTTGATGATCTTTAAGGTCCCTTCCAACTCTAACCATTCTATGATCCTATGATTCTAAGTTAGGAGGAATGTCTTATGTCCGAAATGCTTCTAAAAACATCTTTCCTTACAGTGTTAAGAACGTGTTAAGTCTACCTGTTGTTTCCATGAAAAAACTCATCTCCAACTTCAAACCAGACCCAGTGCGAGCCCTGTATGTATGCATTGATTGTGACTGGGAGGAGGTGGGATACCTGCCCTACCTGAGACCCTCTGGAGTGGCCCATCCCTGCCAGGCGTACCCCACACCTCCAGCCTCACGGGACAGAGAGGAGCATCCTCTGCTGGCACCACAGGTCCAGCACCTGTAGGTCAGGGGCATGGGCTTTGTGGTGGGTTCACAGGCCAAAGGTGTGTGTCCAGTCCAGCCCATGCCCAGCTCTCACACAGACTGGAGGTTGAGGGGGTCTCTGGACAGAAGACAGCTAAGGGCACCTGCCCGAGCAGTTAGTGCAATCCAGTGGTGTCGTGTGCTGCAACGGTTCCAGACACACTTTTTCAGGGAGGATGTTTTAGAACGAGATGGGCTGTAAGGTTTAGGGCAAACGGATTGCTCTGCAGTCACTATCTTACCAGGGAGCCATTAGCCCGAATGCGACACTGCCCAGGCACATCCCTGGCCATGTGTCCATCTCTCCATGTGGGAGTGACCACTGGGCTCCCCAGCCAAATAGCTGCTGGGAGCACACCATGAATAAGAGATTAATTTCTCTGCCCAGATGAACTCTGCTGTCTTGATGTAAAAAACCCTAAGGTTGAGTACACTTGCTTTAGGTTGCTGAAAATAGATGTTCTTTTAAAGAAACTAGCAAGTTCCTTATCTTACAGAAAAGAATAAAAAATTGTTCTTCTTGAACTGCTACAGAGTAGTCTTTGATGTTCAAATTTGCTCTTTTTGTTACAGCATTTAACCCTGACATGTATCAAATAATTTAAATGTGCACATTTGCCTATTAATATTACCATCTTGCCCTATATGCTTCACTGGAAGCTTTAAACACAATCCTAAACCAAAATCATTTAGCAATCTTTGGTGTCAAAGTGTAACCAGAAATGTTTAATACAGCCTTTCCTAACCTTGAGGCCACTTTCAAAGAACTTTTTTTCTGCTTTCATGCAGTTGTCTTTCTTACAAGAAATCTTGTTTCACACAATCTTGTCTTAGAGGATAGGTTTTTATCACAGACATTTTAACGTCCAGTAACTCAGTATCTGAAAAGAGCTATGAACAGAAGAGATAGTTGCCTTCAGATGCTGGAGGCTTTTTTCCTCCTTGAGTAGATGTAGCTGATAAGAACCTTAGAAGAATGGTGAAAAGAGAGATTAAGAAAAGAAGGAGAGAGATTTAAAAAGGGAGAAAAAGAAGACAGAATTGAAAGCAAACAAAAAAGTGACAATTAAATAGCTGAAGGCTGAAGGAAAGTGAAGAAAAAGGAAAATAAAAATAAGAAGGAGAAAAGAAGAGAATCTAGAAGGGCATAAACCAAACTACTTCTGCGGTTACCATTTAACTAATTTGCAATTTCTCATGCAAACTACTTAGTCAGTAGCAGTAACTTCAGTGTCCCACTCTCATCACACTGTCTGTAGGATCTAGGAAATGACCTCTTATGTCGAGAAAGAAATTTACTTTGAACTTTAATTTGTCTAAGTTAGGCGGATAAAATGAACCGTTTTATTTTAAAATTGCCTCAGTAAGATTTTACGGTAGAAACTGAAGTGTGATGACTTTGATTCATAAGAGCATAAGGATTTCAAGTAATTAAAATTTGGAATATTTGATGCCCCAGAACTTTTGACCTTTAATAGATTTGAATGGAAATGAACTGAATTTCAATGTACAGTGCACCATATGATAGATAGTTAATAAAGCTGCTGTGAGATTACATTTCTGTAAGACACTCCTCAATTTCAATAGAGCCCTTAAATGATTTTGAAGTACATATATAAAGATAAAAAAGTGTAATTTTGGGGCTCATATTTGTTCTATTTTTGTGTAAAATTATTTAATTATAATTTTTTTAGAAACTTTATTTTTCAGTTATTATTTCTGAATAACAACAACAAAATTGTTCTTTTCACAGCTTCGTTATGTTGAGAGATAAATGCCCATTTCTCTTTGGGGGCCTTCCTGTGCCATCTGGTAAAGCCAGCCTGCATATATTCTCCTTTAAATATATCTGACGATAATTTCTTTTTAATCACTCCATAGTCAAGTCTAAAACCATTATAGGTATTTTCTAACACTTATGAGAGTAGTTGTTTTATTCATTTATTTATTTGTAGCTCCTTATTTTAGCTATCACCTAAGGATGATGGAAGAGTTAACACCATTTTCTACATGAACTCTACTAAAATCCTCAGTGACTGCATTCCTTTCTTTTTTCTCCTTATCTTAGATAGTCAGGCTCCCCGATAATTCATCTCCCTCTGCCTCTTTGCTTGGTGATATATGGAATTATTAGCCACATGTATCCAACAGGAACATGAGGACCACCCAGCACCTAGATAAGTAGTTTATAGTACTCCAGGTCTGCTTTCCTGCCAAAAGCACTGCTATTAACTCCAAACATTCTAAAACCATGATTAAAAAAATCTCAAGATTTAGAAAAGAACAGTAAAGAACTCACTCATTCCTCTTACAGTGATCTTACAGCCTTGCACTTGTACTCCATTTTCAGGCTGTTTCCCAACACAAAGGAGGAAGATTCAAATAGTCATCACTTATCTCCAGAGCCTAGAGCTGTAGATGGGAGACTGTCTTGGGTCCCACTCTTAATGAAACTGCAAGAGACGGCCAGCTACATCAGCCATGTATGACTGACTAATAGGGGAAAAGCATCTCTGAATCACAGGACTTTATGTGTTTCCTTTTTCTCTTCAAGGGATGCTTTCCTTTTGATGATCTTTCTCCTCTTCTGAATCTGAAATCCCACTGCCAGCTTCCTTTCCCTCAGCCAGCAAAGGGAAAGGAGATAAGGACTCTCAGTTCCTCCCCGCCCCTCCAGGGAATAGCAACTGAGACCACAGCGATGCTGTATTGCCTGGGCATGTGCGTGGGACTATCTATCCCTTCATCTCATGTGTTCATTTCCCTTCTGCCTTATCCTTGTACTGCTGCCTTTATCACATACTTTTCTGGTGCCCCAGTTGTGATATTTTTATAAGTTTTTTCAAGCTTTTCTGATCAGTTGCGTCTTTTCCAGTACCTTTTGTGAGTGTTGCCAGCCCGTAAGGCAGTGAGCCCTGGGGCTGTCACGTGGGAATGAGTAACCTGGTACTGATGTGATCAATGTTCTAGGTTATCCTTGGGGTTTTATTTCATACCTCTTGGAGAACCAGGGACTCGATTGGTATTTCTGTCATTAGAATCATTTTATGCGGCTCTCTAAAGAACCTTTCAGCAAGATGAGGATTTTGGGTTGGAGGTTGAAGGATTGGAAAATCTGACTGCATAAATTCAAGTTAGAACACTGCAGTGTTTCAGGGCAACTTGTATAGACTGAGAGAGATGTTTTAGCCAAAATAAAAAACTTCCCTTTTAATGCTGATTTTTTTACAATAGTCTTGATTTCTGTGTCATGAATCGCACCTATGTGGTTCCACAGGGGGTGGGTTTTTTACACAGATATTGTAGGTGATGATGCTTATGCATACCTGTCTCAAAGCTTCAAGAAAGAGCCAGACATAGGAATCCGTTGGCTCCTCAAGACTTTCCAAAGTCAAAGTCATCTATCTTTGCTTATAAATTTTTTTCTATACAACATAGTTTTCCAGAAACAAGTATAAATTTAGTTGTTTCATTTTAGTTTTATTTATTACAACATAGGTCATAAATATTCTTCTGATGTGCCATTTGTTTGCTTTATTTGTACACCCTTAAAAATGAATGGTTGCCTGATACATCACTGTCCCGCTTCAGGTCTGCCCTCCAGAGAAATTATTGCTTTATGAAGATATGATACTGGAATACTGATGTTACAAATCTGACTCTCTTGCTACAGATGAAAAAAATTCTTAGGACAATGAATACTCATAGAAGTACACATTTCTATGTGAGGGTTTAATGAATGAAAATGCCACAATCAACTCAAGATAACATACACATTTTTTAGAAACAGAACTCAGGGTCAACCAAGAGGTATTTCTGTATTGTGAAAGGATGCATGTAGGAAAAATAGTGCAACAAAATACTAAACATAGAGCTTTCTCTATATAGAGCACTTTCAGGGTAATATGTATTTTATGTTTCCTAGACATTCTTTGGATTTTTGTGTTGGGCTATTAAAACACCAAATCAGAGAAGACTTTCATTATTCCAAAAGTACAAGAGAACAAGCTCAAGACAATTATTGGTACAAATCCCGAAGAAGAGCTTGTAAGCTTGAGTTTATTTTCTAAGTGGCTGTTTGTTTAGTGGCCCCACCAGTGATGTGATTTACTTGCTTTTTGCAAACACCCATTTAAACTGGGTTTGTTCACAAATGATTAGGGAATGGCCGTTCTTTGTCTAATTACCCATATTTGCATTCTTGCAAGTAATAAATGACAAGTATTTCATCTGTTCTCATTTTCTTTAAAAGTTTTCCATCCAATTAGGCACTAAAACCTATAGTATGTTAGTTCAGGGACTAGTCACACGCTACTTAAAGAAACTTTATACAAATACGAATGAAGGTAGATTTAGCGATGCATATGCAGAGTTTGTTCTTCAGAAGTGTATTTTCTATATTTACAAGGAATGTATTTATAAAAGTCAGGATTACTTCATAGACAATGAAAGAATGTGTGAGATCGTTTATTTGCCATAACTAGTTTTACTTGGTGCAGTGATACAATAGCATATGTTTTTTCTGTGATACAAAATGACTAAGGCAAAATGCCATGAAATGTGACTTGTGCCCTGCAGAATATCAGTGGAATATCAGTGTGTTTTACTCAAGATTGAACATGATATGAAACAAAACAAAAAATTAGGAAATCCACATACAGCAGAAATAGTGAAGCCTGTGGATGTCTCACATCAGATGTTTTTAGTATCTTTAAAGGCACATGTCTATTTTTAGTTCCTTCCTCTCCCTTTCTGTCTATTTGTAGCACAAACCTTTATCCTTGGCACTATTTTTTCCTGCAGAATGGATGCTCATAGAGTCTCTCTTTCCTATCCAAACTCCTGTTTTCATGCTACGTGTAAGATCTTAGTGTCTCTGAGAAACTCCATGCTGCAAGGCTCGATAGGAATTTGGGAAACATCGAACAAAAGCCTTTTTCATTTGTGAACTATATACTTGGGTGGAGGAAGGCACTGACCACTCATAACATACTAAAAGTCTATATTTGAGTAATTAATGTGAAAGTTGCAGGAATTACAAAAATCTACAGAAATTTAAACCTGGATATACTGTGTAGTAAATCTTTGTGAAAAATCTGTCTGTGATGACTTGAGTGGGAAAACAGCTGCTACAGAAAAATGCATTTATTTACTCCTTTTACATATGTTCAGAATCAATCGGTTCGCTGCTCTGAATTACACTGCTTTTCATCAAGGTTTTTATATGTTTCAGCCTACCCAATGGACTGAATTGTCAGGCTGGGAAATTACCCCTGTGGAATGTTTCCTCTGATATATTGCAGTCCAGAAAATGGACTTGCTTTTGTTCCCTGCATTTTTATTTGCATTTTCTCCTTAACAGGCCTTGCTGAAAGGAGCTACCTTTTAGAGGTCTAACTCTCTTTTGTCCCTTCATTCTCGCTCTCCCAGAACAATTCTTGGCTGTTGCACAGTGCGCAGAGAAAGCCCTTTCCTGTTTCAGGGCTATTTGGGGTATCTTCTGGCAGCACAGGATGAGGAGATGCCTGGACACTCTAAGCAGAAAGAGCCAGTGAGGAAGAAATGTCACCCATTTGTGGACCCTTCTTCTTCTATGTGCTGAACCAGAGCTGAGGAGTCTTTGAGAATTTACCTAAATCCTTAGTTATGAAACCCGCTTTTCCTCAGAGAGTTCTGCGACAGAAACACAATGCATTACAGATAAAGTAAGGTCTTTAATGAGAAACAGATGGGGCCTGGGTATTGTTAATGGAGAAAGACTACTGTTTTGTGTAAAGAGAAGCCAACACATAACATTAGGAATAATAGGTTACAGGACATTGTTACAAGATGTTAGTTTTACACTTAGTGTTTTAAGTATTGCTTAAAATAATGTCCTTTTAACTTACTCGGTCCACTATGCAGTCTGTGTGTATGTCTTCATTAAACAGAAAAAACACAAAACAAGGCAAAAAAATCACAGAAACTAATAAACATATTCCAATTTTTTGTTTGTTTCTAGTGCTTTCAATATCATTTTACAGAACTACTCTATTTCTTTCTTAACACCAGTGGTCCCTTTACAACAATATCCAAAGATAATATTTTTCTCACAATCAATTTCTGGTTGCTTTAACATCTGTTGATGTGGTTTATTGATGTTCAGGTACCAATAAAGATACTTTTTTTTTCTTTTTTGTGTGTGTTCAGCAACATAAAAAGAATCTAACTGCATGTTTCCTTAGCTTTTCTTTTTTCTTAAAGACCATTGGGAATATTACAGTTTTACATGTCAGCTACTAATGGTTTTATATCCAATATTTGATTTAAAAATCACATGTCCCTGAATAGTAGTGTTTGTTTTTTTTAGCAAAGCCTGCTTAGTTTCATATAACACTACGACATTAATGTCTTCTTTTTAATGACTGTAAACATTTTAGTTTGCATTTTATATGCAGCACCTTTAAGCTTTAATTGGACATCTGATAGTCTGTGTACATAAGCACCTCCCAGAAAATGTGGAAACTGTAGACTGAGAAGCAATGATGCTATTGTGCTGGTGGATGCAGACTTTAGCCTGTTTTGTCAGATTGTCTCCCAAGAGTGTCTGCTGTATTTCAGAAACCCTTTTCGTATGAACTGTTAGAGAAATATGAAAATGATGAGGCAGGTGCCAAAGCAAATCTTTGACAGGCATTTTATCCCACACAGATTATAAACTTCACACTTTTTTTTTTTTCATCTTAAATATTAAAATCTTAAACTGTGAGTCTGCTAAGGTTACGTCTCTGACTTTTGATATATGTTCAATCTATTCTCATATGTTGTAAGCACTATCCATCATTCCGGTGCTGTAGATGCTTCAGCCTGTACTATATCTTACTTTTGGGGGATTCATGTTGTAGCTGGAGAACAACAAATGCTATCAATTTGTTTTCCGACAGATTCTTTGAGAAGTTCTCCCCCTTTCCTTCTGCAGCTGCAGCACCTTCTGCTCTGTGAAAACGTGTATCATGAGAATGAACCAATTTTCCCTTTCTCATTGTCACTACTGAAGTTAACCACAGGAATCGTCAATGGTCACCTAACAGTGCTCATCAAAAGATGATTTGAAGAGTTCGGTCATCCTGTGGTTCGACCTTTTGGGATGGTATTTTATCCAAAGCATTTTGTTTCTGAAGTCACCCCAGCCCAAAAACTATAATCTAGCAACCCTGCAGCAATTGTAGTATCTAAAGACATTAACTGATCCATTCTCTTCATATCACTACCAGGTACTATAAGTAGTAGTGTTTGCTTCATGGATTAAGTCAGTGATAGAGAAAGTTTGCATGAGAATTTGCAAAAACCATGCAGAAAATTAGTAGTTTTACAGATTCTTGTCTTGTAGTTCTAAGCTCATGAGAACATGGTGTTTCTAAAAAAAAAAAAAAGATATATTGACATGTCAGTATATAGTGCAAAGTCTATATATGGGTATTCTCTTGTACATGTATTTGGCTCTAGATATATTTTATGATGGTTACTGACAGTGTTGCCATATGTTATGAGCAGCTAGGGAAATAGGGTCAATGCAGAAATATCTGGGCATGTGTGGTCTTTTGAGGACATTGCAGCAGAGGCAGAAAGCAAATGTAACTCTGGACTGGCTTAAGCATTTCTTTATGGATAAACCTGTTTTGTAACAGATTCCAGTAAAAATTTTACATAATCTACTGCACATATACAGCAGCATGTTCTCTCCTGCAGTGCAAGAATGCTTTTCACACAATGCTGCATTCTCACAAAGACAGCAGCTCACGACAATGAAGATAAGCAAGAGAATAAAAATTGAAGTTATAGTTTCAGGACTTAAGCAGCTCTGAAAAACCTACAGCAGCTTTTTCATGATGGAGGAAAACGTGTTTTTCACTGGGCTGTAGCAGAATCAAATGATTTAATGTTTTGTTTGGAGTCCAAGAGCCCAGATGTATAAGTCAATCAAGGTAGTAACTAAATAAAGGTGGTGTTTCTATAAGGGCTGAATTTAGCCTAGCTATCCCAAAGCTTCTCAGCAGAGTTTCCTTTGAAAGAGCCAGTAAGGGGAGCCTAGGGAAATTAACCTCATTAGGCTAAAGTTTGCCTTTGGACCACTCAAAGTGCAACGTTTTTGGATAACGTATCTCTGCTATGGGCTTAGGGTCCTCAATAAAACAGAAAATGTCTTAGGTGCCAAGAACATGCCTAGGGATACATAATTCCGAAGCCGCAAGGAAAAGAAGGCTCAGCAGCAGAGAAAACATGTAATAAGGCATGTTTCTTAGTGAACTGAGTGCTTACAATCAAATCATTCTCATTGACATGTGAAGTTGAAGATTTCAATTGCACAATAGTGTACTGAGACCACCTTAGAAAATCCAAGTCTCTATGCTCTTTTAAAAATCCTTGCTTCACATTTAAGTCATGTTACTTACTAAGCAAGAATAAGGTACTACCAAAGAGTAAATCAACCTTAAGATTACAGACAGCAGCCTCCACCGCTTACATAGAGAAGGAAGTACTTAAAAAAGTATAATCTGATGGTAAGTAGTCTGCCAAGTAGAACCTGCTCAATGGCTGAGTAATTACTACAAGGGAAGAATTCTTTTGTGACAGAGCTTCAAAACAAATTTATAGTAATTGTAGAGCATGCACAGCAACATACATATCCCACACATATATCAGAAGTGTTTACTCGGCACTTGGATAACTGTTACTTTCTCTAGATAAAAGAAGTCACAAGCTATAAATTAGGTTCCCTTAGTATGATGAAGTGAATAAGTGGAAAGAAACTTCTCGTTACTTCGTTACAGAATACCTGAGTACATATATTTCAAAACATGGTATGTTAAATGTTGGGATTAAACATCTCCTTTTAGAAAGAATTAGACAAATATAAATATTAATAGATCTGCATAAAATTTTGAGATGTGACATCAGCCTGTGCAGCTGTCTGTTTTTCTCAGCAGCTTCCATACTATACTTGATTTTTTGATTTTTAACTATGAGAGCAATCCAGTTGCATGTTATAGCAACCAACCTTTCCTACAAACAGGAAACAGGCATAACAGCTCAGTTTTCACCATTATATCAGCACAATAGAAAATTGTTTTGTTAGGAGTTGGCAAGGTCAATGTGGCTGTTACCAATGAAACACAGATTCCACGTTCTTCTATGACATGTTTTGTATGGCTCATAGGATTAGCTGGCCTCAGTGGAAGGCAGGATAGAAATACCTCATTTTGCAGAGAGGCATTACAGCTGCAATAAGAAATACCTTGTTACTATATCTTTGGTTCTGTTTAGCCAAAATGCCTCCTTAATGTCCCCAGTTTAGCCAGTCTGACCCCAAGTTTACCTGATGTGACACTTAATTCCACTAGTTTCTTGGAGTTGAACTGTTACAGATACTTACCTGAATTTTGATCTTATATAGGTAAAGGAAAACAGAGTCCAAATGCCCAAGTCTTTTATATATATATATACACACACACAGAGATGGTGAACATAAACAGCACCAGTTGTGTTCAGCCTGACGGTGTGTTGCTGATTATTTGTAGAGCAATTGGAAGATTTGTTGTATTCATGCAGGTATGATATTTCAAATAAAAATGTCACTGCCTTCAGCTGAGTTATGCCTATTTCAGAAGGCTAGCATTTGGATTAAAATTAGAAATTACCAAAGAACGCACTGAAGCTGCCAGCTACACTGGATGAGATTTCATGCTCAAATACTCAAAATGCTACTAAAGTAATCGTTAATGAGCACTCTCAGAAAATGCTAGAATTCAGATTAAAAATACGGTATTTAGTTTGCATTTGCATTATCCAGCTGCCTTTGATCATACAACACTTTTTCTGCTTTGTGCATGTTCATAAGGATGTGTTCACACTCTTTGCTTGCCACTGTGTTGTTACGACGGTACTTCATTCAGTACAGCAGCTGGAGACTCAGGCTGCAGTCCTCAAGTGGGGGAGCATTCACAGAATAAACCATCATCAGATTTTTCGGTTTTGAAATGTACTCTTTTCTCAGTCCCTTGTGTCAGTGTCACTGCCTGACAAAATTTCTGTGGCTTACTCCATATAAGTTCTGTGGCTTTTAAAGCCTTTTGCATACTTTTTGCACTTCTTCAGCCCTTTCATACCTTGTGCTACAACATCTGTGATAAGCCTGTGGTACCCCAAATGTTTTTTATCTATTCAGAAAAATGGAAATATGTAACCTAACATTTCACTTGTGCAATTTAATTATCTTTGCACCCTCACACAGCACATTCTTAGGATATAATTTCCAAGTTCAGGGAAAGAAGCGTATTTTGTGTATTTAGTGCATAATTTCCATGATTCGTATAGTAACAGAACCAGTAACTTCCAGAGGCAGGTGGGCACAAGTACCTACTGGAACATATGTCTACGGTAGATTTTGTTTTCCAAACTACACCTGCTCCAGTTATTCAAAGGAAACATACTTGTGTGCTTACTAACACGGAAAAATAGTTCTTTCACTCAAAATGGATAGAGGCATTTTTGCTTAATTAAAACCAATCACTTTCATGTGGGATGGCAGCATGGAAAAATATCAGGATGTCAGTGGTGGAAGTTCAAAAAAGTTATTGGTTCTTGGAAAAAAGCCACTAAAAAGGAACAGTTGTTCAGTTTTGCCCCTAGACTGCTACTTTTGTTCTTATCAATAGTATTCATACATTTCTGACAACTAACAAATTCATTTAAAAGTTAGAAAGTACAGAGATGAGACTGAAAGGAGTATTGTGGAGTATTTAAAGAGTACTGTTAAGAATTTTAACATTCTTGGAATAATTTACTGTAGAATGCAAGGCATGTTTATTTCAATATGATACTTTCATTACTGTGAGAAAGTTTGTTTCTTCTTTTGCCCTCAGCCTTAGTTGTTTAACTTTATGGTAAAGTGCTTATATAAAAGATGAGACAAAGTTCTTAATTCTGAAATTGTAAGAGAGAAAACATTTCAACTTGGACCTGAGCCATTTGAGCTACATAACTGTCAACTGTTATTCTGGTGGTTTGAAATCAGCTCTTCATGCTTCACAGGTGACAAGAAATTTTGCTTAATTTGCAAAATGTGCATGCATAGGTTATGAGTTTGAATTTCAGAAGGATGATCAAACTAATGTAGAAAAGCTCCATTCATGCATTAATTCTTTTAATGTAGTTATTCATGTGTAGTATAAAGTTACAGTATAAATCTTGCTTTGTACAGAATATTTATTTAGACAGTTGCATTTTAACATCTAAGACAAAAAGCCTCCCAGAATCCTGCTGCAGAAAACAGCTCATTGTGTTCTCATCTCATAGGAAATGCAAGTAGTGTATTTAGTGAGATGAGTATTGGTAGGTACTGATCTTAAACCAGTACTTGCACTTTTTATATGAGTTTTGTATGCAACAGGATTCATATAATCATCAAGTCCCAAAGTGAGGTGATGGGGAAAGGAACAGTTCAGGAATTTTCATGCTTTGGGGTAATCAGCTGTCTATCTGTATGGGTTCTGGGGTTTAAACGAGTAGAGATTTTGTCCACACCTATTTAAGAAGGTGAATGAAAGACTGCTGTTAAACTGTCCAAGTTTTTTGACTCCTGGCTATGAATTATCTTGAGTCCATCTATGGAGAGAAGTAAGTGTAAGAATACACTTAGACAGAAGTAATAAACCCATACTTGTCATACTCAAAATTTGCATCTGATTTCAATAACTATTTAATATACTGTCACAGATCTTTAAATTGTTTTTATTGTCAAGAGCTTTAAATTGTTTTTATTGTCAAGAGTTCAATGGGCAAATGTGCAGAGTCAGGTGCCATTTAAAGTAAGGAGAGCAGCTGTCCATCAGAAACATAACCATTTCTGGGCTAGTTCTGCTACATGTGAGATGACAAATGACAGAATAAATGAAGAATACTCCAAGCTACAGAGTAAAAAGAGGCTCCTTCATCAGCTGGCCGAAATTAATTTAGTGATTATATTGATTTGTACCAGCTGTGGATCTGGCCCATCATTAGAGAAGAGTGGGATCAAAGACAACAGCCCATGAGCAGATTGGTCTTGCTGAAATCAAGACTTTGGAGTTGTGTGGGATCTGAAGGTATGTGTTACAGAATTGTTTTGTAGACCAAGAGGGTATCTGAGGATATCTTACATATGTTATGAAAATACTGTGTATTGCTTTTTGGCTCAGTAGTTTTCACTATGAGCTTTCTAATCTGAGCTTGGTTTGATCCTGAGCAGGTTTTTTGCTAAGTCCTGTAGACCCAGTGGTGATGTTTAGCTGGTGAATACTTGCAGTCCAGTCTGGAGAGGTTATTGCTGAACTGCCCTGGGAAACAGATGAAATAAGCTGAGGAGGAGCAAGCCTTAATATGTGTCCTCTGGGGCGGAGAGGAAAACACTGAGCTGGGAACAGGTTGCCCAAGTAGTTTTCTCTGAGGAAATAATAGTGTGGTGGGCTTTGGCCGTGAGTTGATAACTTAAGTTGGTCTGGGAAGCTAAAATAACTCTTTCAAAATTTATTCCTGTTCTTTAAGGAACTCTTAACTTCTTTTTTGCTGTGTTGTTCAAATTTCTGTGGCCAAAGCTTACCTCACAGACTGGTTTTGTTTGCTTGGGTATTTTTTCCTTTTACTGCAATCTTGCATTGGTTGCAGGGTCCTAGGTGTGGTGAGGCTGACAGTTTAACACCACAGGTGGCATATTACTAGCTCTGATCTTGGCAATCTAGAGTCAAATCTTTCCTTGTTATTGAGTCCAGAATATTGAAGTGGGTGAACTCATCTCTCTTCCAAAACTTTCCCCCCTGGACTTTAGGGAAGCGGTATCTAACAGAGTTTTGAGTCCTGTTGATCTTACTTAAGTGAGTAAGGTTGCTGAAAAGCAGAGGAACATCTTTTGATTACAAGGGACTGAAGGGTACTTGAGATTTTATCTGTCGGAAAGATGAAATTGTGGGCCTGTCAGATGAATAAGCTACATACAGTTCAGTGAAGAGCAATTGAAGTTGTTATCTTGCTATTAACTGTAAGTGGGTAAATCCTAATTGAGTTTAACTTAATAAGAGCTGCCTAATGTAATGTGTTCCTGATTATTTTTTGAACACTGTATAAATGCAATTAATAATTGTGTTAAAAGTTCTTAAATGATAATGCATGGTGTATTAAGTTGTTAATGTTCTGGAATTATGGGAACAGCAATCCTTACTGTACCGGAAAATCCTCTGTTATTCTTCCCACAAAAACATTCTTCAAAGCAGTTCAAGGAAGTAACTTCACAAAACTGCTGTTTCTTCAGGTTTGTTGTTTTCTAGCTAAATGAGGCATGTTGGCAGGTAATTGGTTTGGGCATGAAGCTTCTAGGTAAAGATGACTAAGGATCTCTTTAGCAATTATCTCTCCTAACAGCAATTTGGGCTTACCTGCTGGTATTTTTTATGTTGGGGTTTTTTTTGTTTGTTTTGCATTTAATGTCAACAGCTGCTATCTCAAAAGCATCCTAGCATCTCTCTAGATGGTCATCAGAGTCTTGTGAGGCATGAGATTGCCCCTCGTACTTCTGAGGGGCACTTGCTCAGTGACCCCAACCTTCATCCTTAGGAACCATGCTTTTTGCCTGTGATGATACTGAGTCCACTTCAGTCTTAGGTTTGGAATCACTGCTGTTCTGTTCTGCATGTGGCACAGTTACCATCTGGCTTGGTGGCTTTTTTTGAGCGGTAGTGGTCTTTTTGTATACAGTGTGATGTTTTTTGCAGTGCATGTGTTTAGCTAAGGGTTTGGGCACTGAAGTTCAAAATTACAGTTCTGAAATAGCATTTCTTATCAGCTTGCAAAATAAATCGCAGTATGGCTACAAGGCACAGTGCTCTAATTCTGATACCTTTAATGCTGTTGGAACCTTATTCCTGTCTATCTGTATGCATCTAATAGCTTTAATGTATTGACACTTTCTGTTAAGCATTCACGCATATGAAAAGTCTCTATTGAAACAAAGTATTCGGTCTTCTTGCTCTATGGGATTAGCTCACCTGTGGGAGCGTAGGTTCCTTGGTTTAAAGCAAATTTTTAAAAACAGAGACTTACTCTTTATAACACTAGCAATTATAGCTAGCCTATCTACCAGTTTGTCTCAAGTAAAATGGGCAGTGAGGGCTGTTTACCTATTCTGCATCATGGTGGTTATTTTAAGGTCACTTTTGAATGGTACTTTGTCTTTTGATCCCATTAGCAATGTAATTAACTCTCTTGAAGGGCTTCATTTGGTTGGGGGAGGGAAGCTGTTTCCATTGATGACAATTGTCAGCAGCACTTGCTTTGTTTTACATTTGAAAGCATACCTATTGAAAACAGTCTGTGAAAAACTTCTATGCAAATAATGTGTTTAAAGGTGAGGCTGATCACTTGGCTCTGGCAAATAAACTCTAGGAAGCTGTAAATCAAACATCAAGGCCCAGATCTCGGCCATAATGTGAATATTACCAAGTTTTTGTTTTGTTTCACAGTTTTGTGAAATCTTAAGCTAAAAAGACCCTATCTTTCTGAAGCAGATAGCATCGCTGAGCCTAATCAAAGGGGAAACTGAGAGCTGTGAAGATATGGCTGTTGGGGAGGTAGATAAGGTCAGAAAGTTTGAGACATACCTGAGACTTGGCTTGATGAGGAAAATGCAGCAATGAAAATTGCCAGGTGATTGTGGCTTTTAATGTGCTTAGAGATAAATAGGCTAGCCTATCCTGAGATGCTACCTGTGCTATGGCTACAGTGAAAGCATGTGAAATAGAACCTGAGATCCTTGAAAGTGCTTTAAGAAATGCAATGCGGTTCAGCTATAACAATGCTGGGTTTAGTTGTCACCTTACCGATGAGCAGGGTTCACAGTTAAAGTCTATCTATAGTTGCTGCAGAAGCAATTCAGAGAATATAGGCAGCACTCTTTAAGATAACACGATCTTCTGTTGTTGCAGCCTTCTTTCACAAGGTTTGCTGTTGCTTTCTTTGGTACTCGATGCTAAGTGAATTCTTTGGGTATTGAAGACCTTTTGTGACCAATTGTGGTGACGGAAAGATCCCTGGCTGTAAGTGCTCCCCCTGCACTGTTTGGTTGATATGAGGAGTGGAAATTAAGGATTAGGGTAGGAACGTAGACACAGTGATTGCACTTCATCTAGTGCTTTCAGTCATTCTGGCTAAGATTAATATGAATAAGACCGAGGTCTGGGGCGCACAGTCAAGGAGCTACTACTTGCCGGGAACTCCTCCGAATGGCCTAAGCAAGGACCTGAACGTAAGCTGTTACATCCTGTGAGCATGAGTGGACCATTCTTGCAACTGTAATAAAGGAGTTATTGTCAGTGAAATTGGAATAAGCAATACGTGCAGTAGTCTTTGAAGAGTTAAGTTTTAGCTGGAATAAAGACAAATTACTTGTTTCCTTATGACTGGATTATTACAATAAGATTGTAATAGTGAGCTCAAAACAGCTTCAGCTAGGCTATAGGTCTTCTTTCTCAACACATCCCCATTTTCTACAGTCCACTATTTCCACTGTGATTAAACTTGACTTTAAGTGAAACTACAATGCTGGCAAACGCTGGAGAACCGTGGAAGCTGGGCTCCCTGATCCTTAGTGTTGTTGCAGAAAGTCAGCCACTGAAACATGAGCTCACCACGCTGCAAACTTCTCAGTTTTTCTTTTGTCTTTTTCAGTTGGCTGAGTAATTGCCTGTTCTTTTTAGGTATACAGCCTTTTGAATGATTGTTTCGTTACTTGCCTGACACATGCTAAACCTGCTATAAATAGTCTACTTTTTTTTTTTTTTAAACTGGGCAAATGGTTCTGCATTAATCAATAGTTGAGCTAGTGGAGAAACAGGAGGAGGAGTGTGGAATGTTCATTGGGGCATGAACCAAAAACTTGGTCCTGGGATCCTTCAGGGATTGGGTTGGGTTTGGTTTTGTTTGCCTCTGATGTTATGTGGAAGCTGATACAGCTCAATTGGTAAAGTCATCCCAGATTTCTTGCTGTCACTGCTTACTAGATGGGCAGCCAAAGAATTATCATGAAGGAGTCATCTTTTTGCAGTTTCCAGCACTACCCTTTGCTTATACAAGACCGATTATAGTGCAGAACTGTTGGCTAAGCTTGGGGAAAGTGGGTCTATATACTGTTCTCTGTACATAGGAGCACCTCTGGCAGGTGTTTTCTTGCATGCATGAAGCTGTCTACTTGGCTTTGGTAAGGTAGTTCCTAATGAGAATAGAGGCTGGATACATCTGAACTGATAATCTTCAACTTGCTTTCGTATATCTTCAAGTCATACTACTAAAACCACTGATTAAATACTGCAAAACTTCCTCTTACGTGGATATTATCAAGTCAAGGACTTAATATTGAACGTTTAATCACGCCTATAATGTCCTGTTTGTCTACAAAAGAGTTGCATTCTGCAGAAGGCGTTGATTAAACTTCATCGTGAAACTATTTCTGTACGTTTGCTGTTTCCTCAGCTATGCTTTTTACCAAGCGAGTCATTATCCCTTCCACAACAGAACCTTCTGGAAAGGAGCAAAAGCTTCAGGGGGGGGAAATAAGGGAGAACTTTTGTCATTTTAAATTTCTCACAGATTGCTCAGGGTAGCAAAACAATGAATGTTTCATTATTACCACAATAAATTAAAACATCTGCAATAAATAATGCTGATGGCTATTTGTGATGGCACGAAGTATTGTTTTTGTTCTCTTTTATAAAATTACAGCTCATTAACTGTCATAAAGCAAAGATACCATAAATAAAACAACTAGTAGTGTTTCATTTCCCAGAAATGTGAAAGCCTGCTGGTTGGGAACTTTGAAAAGTTTGTTTTCACAGCTGGAACAGTCAAGTATTGGAATACATTGAGGTCTGTCACTTCTGTGGCCAGAGAAATTATGAGGATTCAAATAATTTTGTTTGTCCTTTTCACAAAGCTAATATTGCTCTTATCTTCCTTCTAATCATAAGTGCTTTTTATTTAGGCCACAAGACACCTGTTTTGATCAGCAAGTGTATATATATATTTAATTACAGCAGTAATGGTAGGCGGTTTCTTATTTCCAGAAAGTAATTGGAAAACTTAGCCTGACTTCCACTATGCTACTTACCATGGAGCAGTTTCCCAGATATCCCCACATTGAACCCCATAACTCGTATTTTAGTGGTGTTTCAAGAAAAGACCTAATCTTAACTGCAAGTTGTTTATAATAATCCAATTGGTCCTTCATCAGAGATCACCTCATCTCACCTGAGATCACAGCAGTTTTATGTGCTCTCAGTTCTCAAGCTGTGAGAATAGACTTGCAGTGGCTCACTTACCGTTGCGCATCTGTGAGGTATAACTTCAGATTTGTTTTCAATTTATTCGTCATAGACAGGCTTCTACAGGAAAAAATGTTCATATGAAAAGTAAAATAATTAGAAACATACCTTGTTGTCTCAAGTTCTGAATGATAGTTCAACTTTCCAGCCCCAGATTTTCTCCTGCACAGCTCAGTATTTGTGACAGATATAATCATGTGGTAGTTACGGGATAGCTAGGAATTTTTTTCACTGGCCAGGACATGAATCGGGTTCATGCTGGAGCCACAACTGCACACATGCTGTGTCTTGTTGTGGGACACTTGAGCCCACAGCTGTAGACTGCACAATAGGAAATCCTCCTCTGGGTTTAACATTTCTCAACATAAAGGCTAAATTTGTATTTTGGCTATAGCCGTATGTATTTTCAAACAACAGAGGGGCATACAGCACTCTTTGTTCCTGAGGCAATTTAGGATTAGATTAAAAAAACTTGTCTGGCAGTCTGAACCAAAGCGTTCAGTTGCCTTCACAGTGTAAGCCTCCAGTTCAGGGTCCAGCAGATGTCAGGTGACAGGTTTTTTTAAGGCTGTGGGGTTTTGGGTAAATTTCTTGCGGGGGTGGGGGGGATGGGGGGGAAGGGTAAATGTATTGGGTTTTTCGGTTTGGTTTTTTTGATGTATGAAAGAAGATGCTTCTGTAACCACAAGCAGTTGCATTGTAGAATTCTCTCCTCAAGGAGAGAGCAGAGGCTGGAAACCAGCAGGAATTCAAACAAGTTCTGAAAAATATCTTTAGGACTGCACAGGAGGAGGAAAAATACCAACCAAAAATCTTAGCACATATAATAAAAAAATACTTCTGCCTTAGTAAGTGCCTGTAGAGCATATCACCACGTACAGGATACTGACAATTCTGGGACAGTGTCAGCTCTGTGTTGGAAGTGCAAATGCTACCTTGGATACCTGGCTGAAAGACACCTGGCTCTGATCTGATTTACCATCTACTGGTCAATCCTCTTCATAATACTTACTCTTCTTTTTTGAAACCATGACCATGTAGAAAGATTATTTTTTTTTCCAAAATTATTCAGAGTTAAGTCTATCTTACTGCTAAGATGCTCAGCTGGGATTAGGAAGTTACAGGTATCGTGGTAATTTTTTGAGAGATAATAAGCCCAAAATGCCTTTAAAGGGCAAGGAAGCCTATTGGATAGATGCAGACTGCACTTGCTTCTGCTAATCATGGTGATAATCCCTTGTAGTTTCACTTCAGGACATGCAAGAATACTGACCCCATTTTCCCTCCTCTATAGTTCTCCAATTTTTTTACAAGTGTGGGTAAGCCTCCTGTTGTGCTCTTTTAAAAGTGAGGCAAAGTTCCAGCTTTGCTGCCATCCGAGGCAGAAATGAATTAATATCAGTGAAATTAATCTTGGTAGGATTTTGTTTTGACTTTTAGATAAATTAGTCATGTGGCATATCCTTTCTATGCCATGTTTTTAGAAATGCATTTCTGGATGAGGAGTTCAACACTAATTTCGGAAAGAAAAGGTTACAATATGCTTTGAAATTAGTGATTTGACTAGGTATTTCACCTTTAAATTGTGGAGAGGAAAGGCTGGGATAAAGGATGAGAGTCTATATTCTCAGCAGCATATAGATATGTTTCAGAAAAACACATCCTATTATATGAAAAGGAACGATACATGTGGAGGTCTTAAAGGAAGGTGTCATTTGGTTTGTGTTTGTCTGGGGTATTTTTCTTGTTTTTTTTTTTCTCCCCTCCTCGTTGCTTCTTTGTGATAATTAACTTGACATCTTTCAGACTTAGGCACAGATTCTGGCTGGGCTGAGCACGTAAGCTAGCCATGCTTTTACTGTCTCTTTGTGCGTGTTTACAACAGATATAAAAAAATAAAATCTGCCTGTTGAAAATATCAGCTGCTCCAAGTGAATGTGCGTACGTCAATGCTGTGCAACACAGCTTTAGGCAGCGGGAGTAGCCAGAGACCTGGAAGCAGCGTAGTCCC
This sequence comes from Chionis minor, assembly GCA_013398295.1. Taxonomy (NCBI): domain Eukaryota; kingdom Metazoa; phylum Chordata; class Aves; order Charadriiformes; family Chionidae; genus Chionis; species Chionis minor. The sequence continues at coordinate 90,777 of VZSF01007706.1, read as the reverse complement.
ACTGCAACTGGTCTGAGCAGGGACCTCTCGCTGCTTCTAGGTCTCCAGTTATTTGTTCAGAACTAGCAAAGATATTTCTGCACACAGATCAGTAAGATACAGTGCAGTGCAGATGTTCTTTGCTGTATGAAACTTGGCAAGGCTTTGTGGAGTAGATTTCAGTGGTCCGAAACTGTTTGAACTAAAAGAGCTTCTCTGTCACTCCAGTATCAGAATCTCCGATTTCACAGATCGAACCTGTATACGGATTCATATCCATACTTACTTAAGTGTGGTAACTGTGGTCACAGTGGTGGTCACAAAAGCTTAGTATCACTGATGAACAACTCTATATTGCATCAACTTATTCACTGATTTGTAAACCTAAAGCCTCCTTTGCCTTTAGTTCCAGAAACGCTCTGAAATACGTAAGGAGAGTGTCTCTGAGCAATTTATCCCAAATAAAGGACTTGTCACCACAGTGCAGAGCACATGCTTCTAAGGAGAATTTGCGTGTGTCTGTGCTGGTGTGATACACAATCCCAATGGACCGTAACTTAATTTACACTCTGAAATGTGCTAGACAACCTGCCCAAATCTGGGAGATCCTGGCACTGAGCCCTTTATCTGTACCTCGTCTCAGCTATTCCAGAGTTATTTCATCTTCTCTTATCGTAACGGATAGGAAGGGAGTAATCGCTAAAGGAACACTTGTTCCTACTGAGCAGTCTCAATGACATCTGTGAGCATGACATGCAGACACAGCAGTTCCTGTTTGCTGCAGACTCTGAGCACTCACAACTAATTGCAGCCGAGGTTGACTGAGGACATTCAAAACCGAAAGAGTATTTTATGTCTTAAGGCTATTAGATTGGTTTTGTTCATGCGGCATTGCTGAAAAACATTACTTGTGTGACACTTGGTAGAATCCTGCAGAGAAATTGCATGGGATGCAAGAGTATGTGTGCGTACACACGTTTATACATACACACACATATTCATAATATAGTTATAATACGGCATAGCAGAGATAAGATGCCTAAAGACATGGCTGAGAAGCTGGTATTACCCAGCTAAAAATGGTCATTCCTGAGGCTCCAGTTTACACCTTAATAATCCGGGGATGCCCTTAGGGCTGAGGCTAACAGACCAACTGTGCATTGCGATTCATGGGGTCTGTTGGGTGGGGGAGTGTTAAGTCTCTCGTGATGATCCCACATCTGGAACGATTTGCAGATCGGCTGTATATGATGTGTAAAGGGTACTACTGGTGGTAATTAACTTCTAATTACTGTCTACTCAAAAATGCAGAGTAACGAACAAAGCATTCTGAAATGCCAGGAATAACACATTTTCTCAGTGACCTACAGATGGCAGACCAATATAACAGATGAGCGATATGCTTGAAGCATATTTCCTTGAATATTAGAAATATAGTACAACCTTTTTTTTTAAGAATGTCATGGAGAAAGAAGTTTTAACCAGGTCACTATAAAATGTAACTGCTTTTGCAGTTTCTTGCTTTACTTCAGAACGTGTTCGAGATCTTTTGCTTTGTGCTATAAATTATATTCAAAACTAAATCCAAAAGTTCTGAGCTGGAAATGTTTTAAGTATTGTTCGACTTACCTAAAGATGTTGATAACTAAACCCAAATTTTCAAAGATGGGTACGTACAGGAGCACCCACAGATTTCCTTATGTTTTATGTCTTCAAATTACTCTTTTTTTTTCAATAAGAATGCTCCACTTGTTTCCACTGACATTCTAATTATGTTTTGTGCATATCTAGCTGGCTTATTTCCTGTGGAAGGCACCAATAGATGAAACTTACAGTTGACTTTTTCAATCACTTGATAAAAAGCAAAAATTTGTTAAGAAGCATTTCGTCTAGAAGGAAGGAAGAATTGTAGATACAATAAAGCTTTTGTTTTCCCTTCCTCTTGGGTACTGAACTTCAGTGGATGATTTGATACTCTTCTGCATCTTTAGCTCATAAAACTGTAATTCCAGAAGCACAAAAAAGCAAGCCTTTTGCTTCACTTGGAGAAAAAGAAATTATTGGGGGGAATTAAGAAAATATGCATTTTACCAACCTTGTTTTTCAGTGAATATCTAACAGAAAAGGTATCTTAAATCCCATACTCTTTCAAATGTTTTGCATTTATTATATAACATCATTAAAAAAGGGTAGGAAGGGAAAAGCTGTTGTAGGTAATTTTTTTTTTTTTAAATGGCTAGAAGGACAAATTTGCTGTACTTCAGTGTTTGAGTCTTTTGTTGTTGTTGTTTTTATGACTGTAGATTGAACTAGGCATATTTAAAATATTGCAAAGGATGGAAGTGATTACAACCTGCCGCGTAAGGCACTACTCAGGAAATTGAAGAACAGGGGCTTAAAAGTAGTCGCCAAACAATGGGCTTAACAGACTTTCACAAAACGCTTCAACAACGCTTTTTGGTTTTTTTTTTTTTTTTTTTTGAACTAGAAAATACTCTGTTTCAACCGAGGGACTGGAAAATATCTTGCTATATTTTTGAACTGTTTTCTATTATGGAAATCAAACAAACTGTCATTCTGGATTATTCTTCAGGCAAGGAGAAAGAATGCTGGTTGAAGCCGCACGCAGGTCTGTGGTCTGTGCTCTGCCATACTGTTGCAGCTAAGCTTGCGTTAATGGTCTCCTAATCCAAAAGTGTTCTGGCTGTTAAAGGCCCAGTGAGGCAAAAACTCCTAAACCTAATTCTTTTGGGCGAGATAGATATATATATATTGAACACACAAAGTAGCGGGAGGGTTGTATACAGTCTCTCTGTGCTGCTCTCGTGCTGAGAAACCATGACAGAGGGGAGTCATGGTCTGCTCTGGCTGGTCTGCGTTATCTGTCACGCATATGTTGGAGCAGCAACAGAATGAATTTCCCAGTTTATTAACTTCAAATGTGACAGGGAAGTGTCTGGTTGCATAATATCTGCTGCAAAGGTGGCCCCTTAACTTTGCTGCCTGTCAACGTAAGAGCCTTGCTATCTCTGTCATAAGGTAGATGCTGTTTGAGGAAAACTGTCTTGAAGATCTGCCTGTATCAGAAGTGCAAATAAGAATGTTGAGGGGGTAAGAATAATGATGCACCCTGGTATTAGGGATGGAGCATCAACCTGGCACGTGCCTAGTTGGTTGGCTGGTTTTTTGCCTTTTTTTTTTTATAGTGGGAATTATACGCACTCAGAGCAAAAGGGGTGTAGGGCGGGGGGGGAGGGAGATAATCTTGCTTTGAAAATTGCTTCTGTCATGACACTGAGCTTTGCTGTCTCCTGAGCTTTTTCAAACACCAAGAAGCAAATGAGACTAAGTAATTAAATGTGAAAACTGATCAAATAAGTTCTGCGAGTCTTTGCTGGCTCATGGGAAGGGGCTTCTGAATCAATGCTAAGGTGATGAACTGGCATCATACAAAACAAACAGCAAACTGTGAAAAACCACGATTTAATGAGTCTACAGTCTGTGACTTCCAGCCTTGGAACCATGAATTCAGGTGACTAGAATGAGATTTGTATTTTCTCACACTGTTTCTCATGCTTTTAGAAGAGATAGGGGTTCAGACCCATTTTCTTTCTTCTTCAGGCTGCAGAAACTCTGATTTCTCCCCCATATGTCAGGATATAGTGTTCTTGTAGCACAACTGTATAGTCCAAGTTACTTTGAAAGGTAATACTTACAATGTGCTTTCCTTATAATATGACCTAGCAGTTACCAAACGCGAGGTTAGTGAAGATTATAGGAACAGCTGTCTGCTTTATGCCACTCCCACACATTCCCTGAGCAAAACTTTGAAGGACCTGACAAAGCCGGGCATATTACAGCCAATATCTTTTCTTTTTAAAGATCCATGTCTACATAAAGGAGTCAAAATAGATTCAGCACTAGTGAATCATATTTCTTTATAGTTTACTCTGACTAGATTACCGTTACTTTGACATTCCCTGTTTGCAAGCAAAAATGTGCTGCTGCTTTTCCCAAGCTGTTCTGGGAGATGTCTCCCCGAGCATCTACGCAAGGAGATGGAGAATTTGAAGCAGGATCAGTTCTGTTTTTTCTCTCCAAAACATTCATTTACTCGTCAGGGAAAGCATAAACCAGTTTCTTGTTGTTCTTTGTCTGTCTTTGATTTTTATGGTTTTTATAATAGTCAGTGTAAGCTCTGAGCTTCCAGTTTACTACGTGCACATGGACAGCTGCACCTGCATGGAGCCACGCTGACTTCAGTGAGGCACCATGTAGGCACAGCAATCTGCCCACCCGTAAGTTGTAAATCTCAGGATGAGGAATTTAACTTGTTTATTCAGTGTTCTTGAAGGCATAAGGCATTGGAAAGTGCCTGTAGGGTGTCAGCAGGTGCCCTATGCGTTTTCCCACACAGTCTTGCCAACGCACGGCATTCCTGACCTGTAACTAGCCTCTTTGTGCATATGGTGTTCAAGCTGATGACCATCCGGGATGGTTCTGTTTGTACTGAGGTAAAGGCAAAGCAAGTCTTACTGTGCTAACTCCAGTTTGTAACTGTTGTTATACTGCTAAAAGGCAAATGAATGAATGCAATTTCCAAACTTCATTCTGTTCAAAATGAAATGCATTGATTTGTGTTGCTATTTTCTTGGTTGTTTTCTTGTTGTTCTTACTACAGTTCAGTTTCTGCCTGGATGTGAGGTTCTGGGACAGGTTCTTCACAGCAAGAGAGCAAGTAAAGCTACTGAGCCATGAGGGGAAAGCAGCACTGCTGAGCAAACGTGTATATGTTGTATCCATCTTATCTAAGAGTCACAAATCTGGCTTGCTTGGGTACTACCATGAAAGGAGACTGTACCTGAACAGCAGCTGCTTCTGGCCCTGGGCCAGGCCTCACACATGCAGAAAGAGTCATGCCTTCTGCTGCACCTCTCTCCTCTCAAGTATGAAACTTGCCTCAAAAAGTTTGCAATAGTCCTTGCGTGCAGCTTACCCTCATTCTGCCTTTGGTTATAGTCATTCTGTCTTGACTGATGCAATTACCTCTACTTCAAAATAATTCTTTTTTAATATAGAGGTATTAAAACAATGATGTGATGTGTAACATGGGGCCAGGTTCATTGTTGGAAACTTTCATCTAATTGAGTTTTGCTATGTTTTCAGGTTTGTCTAGGGTTTGTCTCAGATTTGTTTCATTATTTAATCAGGACTAAAGCCTGCTCTCTGTTAATAATCAAGGGTATCAAAGAGGGCTGTATCAAGTTTCTGTGTTTTGAGAAGACTGCAAATAATTATCGGGAGGCATCTCATTAAATACATAGTCTATTATATCTTTTTCAACTGAAATTTCAGAAGGAGAGTCTGTTTATCTAAAGATGTGAAGTAGATAAAAGTATCAGTAATGTATATTACATAGACTTCAGGTATGCAGAGGCATACTTGTTGCCATGAAAGAGTTAACCTCTGTGGGGAAGCCTGTGTTGGGGTCTTTAGTTGAACAGACTGACATTGACCGAAGTACTTTCAAACACTAACAGATCAGGATTTGCTAAAACATAAACTAGACCATTTAGCTGCCTGAATAACACAACTCAAATGTTCTAGGTAAGGCAGAATAAAAACCCAAAGGGTTTAACCATGGCCATCTCCCTACTTGCTGTGTCTATGCAGCATGTGTCTGGTTTTGGTCTTGGCCCTGCAGTAAGCCAGCTGTGCTCTCTGGTCCAGTGCAAGGCTGGGCACACTGCTGCCTGCTTCTCTTGGCAGTAGTTAAGCCACTTTGTGCAGCAGCCAGCTGCAAGCTGTATTCTGTGTTTTTGTCTTATAGAATGGTTTAGGTTGGAAGGGACCTTAAAGGTCATCAAGTTCCAACCCCCCTGCCATGGGCAAGGACACCTCCCGCTAGACCAGGTTGCTCAAAGCCCCATCCAGCCTGGCCTTGAACACCTCCAGGGATGGGGCCTCCACAACTTTCCTGGGCAACCTGTTCCAGTGTCTCATTGCCCTCAGAGTGAAAAATTTCTTCCTGATAGCTATCCTAAATCTACCCTCTTCCAGCTTGAAGCCATTACCCCTTGCCCTATCACTACATGCCCTTGTAAAAAGTCCCTCTCCAGCTTCCTTGTAGGCCCCTTTTAAGTACTGGAAGGCCACTATAAGGTCTCCCTGGAGCCTTCTCTTCTCCAGGCTGAACAACCCGAACTCTCTCAGCCTGTCTTCAATATTCACTTTCTGTTATAACCTTTAGAGCCTAAATTCTACTGCGCTTTCCAACAGAGAAATTACAAGAAGCATTGACAAGTCTTTGGTACTGTAATTTTGAAGAACAGGATGTGCATGACTATAGTTGAGCAACTCCTTTCATGCTTCCCAATTATCCTGTAATATGCTTGTGAGTTAATTTCCATTGAATGTCTGTAGCAGATTAATCTTTCTTAAAATGCTGAAGAGGCAAACAAATTACTGCCTTATTATAAAGTAATTTTAGCACAGGTTAAGCAGAACCTAAAGCAAGCTGATGTTCTAAATCAAGGATGCCGTCTGGTAGGCAGGTTTATGTGGAAGGAGCTGAGAACTTAAATATTTGTCCTTTCTGCAACTGTGCGTTGATCCTTGTCTGAATAAATAATCATCCTGGTATATGCTAGGAAAATAGAAGATCACACGTTGTGTGAAGGATTACTATGGCATACGCAGTAAGCATTTCTTTTTAAACAGACTTTTTAGGAGACCTATTTTGATTTTTAGTTTTTCTCCAAAGCTGTGTTGGGTGAGCTCAATTAAACTAAACTTGAATGGCTGCAGAGTTTTAGCATGTGACCCTGAATGTCTAAATCAGTCTTGAATACCCTGGATATCTTTTTTTCATTGGTTTGTGTGCAGTGGTGTGTTTGGTCGGGGGTTTTTTTGGTTGTTGTTGCTCTTGTTTTTAGTCAGTACACTGAGGACTTTGTTAGAACAGTAGAATCTAGGTTTATCATTATGTTCCCTAGATAATGATAAACTGTCTTGCTATGTATTTTCCAAAGTGCAAGAACAAACTCCATTAAAACCAATGGTGACATCTCAAAGGAGCATTCCTGCTATATAACAACTGGCATAAAATGGTGTATTTCACAGGCATCTGTAAAACCAACTTTAATAAAGTACAGTAATTTTTTTTGTTTCTGTTTGTCTCTCGCTGGTTTCTTTTGCTAGTGCTTTTATATCTGTCTCAGTAATTCAATTCTCCTTGAACTTTGTATGATATTTTAAGGTAAATGAAACAGTTATGATCTTTGCCTAAGTAAAATTCCTTATTTTTTTTTTTACCGTACTGTAAACATCCATTAATGCTGCTTGAGTTCTTTCATTACTTGTTGCAGACACATAGGACAGATATAATATAATGTATTTTCAGATAGTATTTGCTTGGGCATGTCTCCTCTCAGAAAAGAGCTGAAAACAGCTGCAAATATATAGAGTATATTTCCTTTTCTTCTGTGAAGTTGCTGAGACTAGCAGTAGCTCTTTGGCCATCTTTGAAGACAGAATTTGTACATTTGCATAAATGTACATAGGGTTTTGTGACTTTAGGAAGGATACTCTAAGGTGACTTAGTTTCCAGCTGCTTCTCTGGATTATCATTGATGTCCCATAGGTCCTGCCTCATAAGTACCAGCTACACATGGGATGTCAGGTATACGCCAGGGCAAATGAAATAGCCAGGTGGAGACTTAGTAGAATATCATCATCTGTACAAATGTTACCAAGCAGCTGGGTTTAGGTGACTGCATGCAGTAAAACTAGGCAAATCTTTGTGTTATAGTCAAACAGTATTATAAGATCTGTAATATTTAACCTTTTCTTTGATGTTATTCTTTCCAAGGGCAATGTGCTTATCAAAAGGATGTTCCTAGAGTGATAAGGGCAATATCAGATGTAATGTTTCCTTAGTTTAAAATCAACGCTCTGAGAAAGAGTAGAAACTATTATCTGAAAAAAAAACTGCTGGACTGCGTACCCCAAAAGAAACCAAGACCTCTTTTATCACAGGGTCAAATCATATTCAGCAGTGGTAGACTTTGATACTTAAATCACTAAAGTCTTGTTCACAGTTGCTTTGCTGCACTTCAGTTAATAACACTTATACTCTAATTTCTATACCAGATGGAGGTAGTCTCTATACACATATTAGAAAAGATGGTAAAATGCAATCTGTGCTGCCATCATCCCTCACAGCAATAACTCCAACAGCAGAGAAAGCGAAACTGGGATTTGGGAACCTTTCTTGGGGACCCCATCAGTCTGTGGTGACAGGTGATGTACAAAATGAAAAAAGGATTTGGAGGAATGGCTCTGATGGCCTTCCATGTAGTGCTAGCAATGGGGATTTTTGTATGGCAGGACAGTAAATCATGTCATGTATAATTGTGCGTTACAGTACTGCTTTTCTATTCAAATACCGTGTAATAAGGAAGATATTTATTATATCACAAAATAGGCTTTAATGTGCTTGAATTCCTTGTTCCTAGCACAGGTGATTTGCCAGACTACTGTTCTATATATTGCACACTGCTGTATTTTATACACAAACTTTGGTAACTACTAACGGAGACCCGAGGTGTCCCGGCTAATCCTCATACATCACCCTTGGCTTTAATCGCTAACTCTAGGCTTGCTTTTGTTTCTGGAATAAAGTTAGGAGTTTGGTATGTTCTTTGTGACCCGCAGTGGTGTATGTAGGTCCCGCAGCTCACGACAGGAGGCTGCGCTGCTTGGCGGTTCAGGAGGTCATTCCACTTGAGGAAGTAAGTGCTCTTGCTTAATGGGCACTAAGGGCAGGATTCATCTTTTTCAAAGTGGTTGGAGAGAAGCACTCTGGGAGACAATTAGGGTTGTTTCTCTCCTCTGATTACAGAGGGAACCTAAGAGCACCACCTTCATAAGCTTTTGCAAGGAACTCTGATTCATGTCCACAAAAAACCCCTTTTTGGCTTGAATCTCGAGTGAATTCGGCTTTTTTCACATGTTTGATCTCAAAACATGTGTGATGAGTGAAACAATTTTTCCTGTACCTTGTCAGAAGTCTTCAGGATTTTTTGCTTTAACTGATTTTTTCCTGTGCTTACAGCTGAGATGTCTTTGGTATAAGCCTCTGGGTTTAATGATATTTACTGAACAACTCCGTGCCTGGTGCCTGGCTTTCTGCTTTATAGACAATGTTGTTTGTGCCCATTATGAAAGTTCTTTTTTCTTCTCTCTGGAAAATAAAGGGGTTCTAACAACTGCAGAAAGCAATGCGTTCTGCAATGTATTTTGCTAATGATTGCTTACTACAACTGAGTCCAGATGAGGGAAGAGCTTAAAACTAACACTACTTTCGTGCTTTCTATTAGAAACACATTCATGGTATTTTAAGTAATTTGGCTGCACCTACTATTTTTAAACAAAACAGCTGATTCCTGCATGTATCTATCACATGTACAACTAGTTGCTTTTCAGTATAATCAATTAGCCCTTACAGGGGGAGTTTCTCAATTTGAAGTTATTTGCAAGCAATACCCACGTAAGGGCTGTTTTTGTGAGACACAAAGGGATTTTTTTGTATTACTTTTGCAAGTTTGTCGCACTTCATGTTTCTTCATTTATTAACTTATTTTAATAGAAATCTCTTAAAGGAACTAAGCAGAAAGCAACGCTGGACCATACTTACTGAAGCCAAGTTTTCAAGCCTAAAAAGTAGGCTTATAGCCAAGAAGAGATAGCTTAAGACAGCTTCTCATATTCCTCTCTGGAGATGATGAGATATCAGGTCATTAAAATGTCTTGCTTTGCAAGGAAGGATCAGGATCAGGCTACAGTCTGATGCCAAATGACACGGATTGTGTTTGCTGAAAGTTGGCTGTAACTTGGCTTAAAAAAATACAGGTAGCAGCACATAGCCCATCTCTCGGCTTGAGGTGAAGATCTGTTATAGTTTAAGCATTATGGGAAAAAAAAATAAATCTTCATTTAGCCTATGCATGTGTTGTTGATTAGAAGAGAAATCATACTGTCCTGTGAGGATATGTTCACAGTGTCACTAGAAAGGGCTTATGAGGAGGGGAATGTTTTTTGGGGCTATGACTGAGGCCACAGTTTGGAAGAGAACCTTGGAGGATTCCAAGAATGAGTCCCCGTTACTGGAAAAAAAAAGGAGGACATTGTTTTGGGTATCTGGCTGTTTTGAGAGCGTTAACTGGTTAACGTGTTATTTGGCCACAGTTGTTCTTCAGGAAGAAAGATGCAACTCTCCCTCCATGTATTTAAGCAATTCTTTATTGCTTCAAAGGAGATCATGGCCTTTCCACTTCCTCCAGTAGCAGAGGATCTTCCAGGTTGAGGCGATTTGTACAGCTCGACACTGAGAGCTCTAATCTTCTGAAGGTACATTCCTCAAAACATTTGTTTCCCTTTCTGTAGATCCTAGTATGTATTTGCCTGTGCAGTTTCTAATATGTAGAAATGTAGCAAAAAATAACAGTGATCATTGCAAGCCCCTGTGTCTTGCCTTTCTTGTGCTTGTTCTGCATTACCTTTCACATTCTTACCAAATTTTGTGGAGACCAGTAATGAAAGGATTAAAGGCTGAGTATTTCTGAATTCTGCTTGCCAAGTGCGTAGATACGCTCCATCTTTATCTCTGCTGGTCTTTGTCATCTGTCTGCAATGAAGGACACTTTAAACTTAAGAAAATGAGATTGTTTAAAAAATTTGGCATTGGATTTATTTTTCTGTACAGGAAATTGGAACATGAAAATACGTATAAAGTAACTTTTTGTGTCTGTAGGAAGGTGTTAGTGCAGGATAAAGGTTGTGCTAAAACCTAATCAATATGTACATATACCTGTGCACGTGTGCTAACAGAAAAAGGACAAAAAATTCTTGTGAAATGCCAAGTGATTACTCGATTCTTATCAGTATAACTTTTGAAGGCAAAACCATATTTTGACTGAAAACATCTTCATTACAAAACTTTCCTTCTTTTTCTTTTGGAGGAGCAGAATAATTTTTTTAAAAGTGCACTAACTCTTATCTTAATGAAATGAAAAAAATCCCAAACCACCAAACCAACCAAACTAAAACTGCATTAGAAATAGAACACTTAGAACATCCAAAATCATGCATTTGGAAAGAATGTAAATGATATTACAGGAACAAGCAGCTTACAAGAACAAATTCTTTTTTCTTATTTCTTTCTTTCCTTTATGAGTAAAACATCCAGAAGATGCACTAAGGGAAAAATAATTTTTAAATAACTTCACCCTTGGGGCCAAAATACAACCCTAAATAATTGTGCACTGTTGTTTAGGTTATACTATCACTGACATTGGAAACAGTACCTATAGTGCGCACTTGTGGTTTGGTTTTCCCATGAAACAGATGTGAGGTACTTGTGAGAACAATCAAATGAAATTATTTCATTCCTAATCTTTTTTAAGATGACTTAATGGTTGAAGACTTACTATAATTATTACTTGCATATTTGGTTTACATTAAATCAGTCTTAGTATGGGGTCAGGACTTTAGGAAAAGGAAAATGTTGAGGTTTGGATGTTATTATTGATATTTTGTTTGTTTTGTTTTGGAAGTACCTCAACAGATAGAGGTAGAATCTCTTGAATTCGATAGTGGAAGAAGAGTGGTGAATAGAATACAATTTTCCTTCTTAATTCATTTGTCTTTTGGGAAGTAACCTCTGTGAATAAAAAATTACTGTTGATCATAAAGCAATCCCGTGTATACAAGCAGATGCAAGACTTCTGGTGTCTGTTTCTGATTAAAGCATAAGCATGCTATGGAACTCCTTCAAAGTTTATTAGTGATTGAGGGTTGGTTGTTTCTTGAAGGGAAATTCACTTGTATAAAATGTTTTCAGTCTTTTAGAACTTAACAGTCAAATGTTTGTCCTGATACTAGTAAGGAAGATTTAGACTGGAAGAAATGGTACTTCTTTTGCAAAGCAGAAGTTTGAAGGAGGCACCAGGAAGTCAGTAATATTAAGAATCCCAAATGCTAATTAAAAGACTTTGAAACATTATTTATGGATGCTTTAAATATGTCACATGGTCTATGTGTTAGCAGTAACTTCTCCAGGCTTCTACCCACAGGCAAAACATGCTGAAGCTTTCAGATTCTCAGTTTACGTCAAAATTTTCACAGTTGTCCAGGAATTTAGAGATTTAGGAATGCAAGATTTTGTGACTAACGTCTGAATAATTGACAATAGAGTTACTATTCTGCATTGAAAAGAAATTTCACTGAAAACACCTTTAAGGAGATCTGCTTTCAATAAAGCATTTTAAATAAAGATTAGTGCTAATGAACAATGAACTACCTGAAGTTTGAAACTCAAATGAAGCAATGTGGTGGTTGTAAGGCATGCTAAATGACAAAGGCCAAGCCCAGGATCCAGTATAACTTGTTTTTGTTTATGTTAAGAAAGGAGTGTTGGAGATTTACGGTGTTACAGTGAACAGATCTGCATTTCAAATCCATGTATTTATTCCTGATGTATGCAGGCATTTCCCTTCTCTGTGTGTCAAGGAGGTAAATAACTCCCTACTCTGTCAGTTCTGCAATAAAAGACAAAGTTTCTGGGAGCTCTCGCACAAAGGGAGCTCAGCCTGCACCAAGGTACTGGCCAGAGCCTTCCTGTGCCACCCAAAACCTGCTGCAGGGCCAGAAGGCACAGACCTCCAGCTAGCTCCACCTCTGAGAAGGCTGGGTTGTTGCTATTAATGTAGTTTACTTTTTCTTTGAGAGGACTAAGTCTAAGTCAAGTTTTCATGATGCTTTAGTTTGGCTGGGACACACACACGCACGACTGTCTGGAACCTGGGAAGAATCTGTACCAGCAGAAGCTGAATACCTGTGAGGAGGACTAGAAAAAGGTCAAATGAAAAGACAAAAAGAAAACCTTATGGAAAAGGTTATGTGCTGTAATGCAAAGTCCAAGCATCTCTCACAGCTTTGGTTTTTCTTTCATGCTTGCTCCTTCACCGAGCTTGTTTTAGTTGACGTGTCTCAATACCTGGTCTTGACTTGCTCACCAGACGTGCTGCCTGCTTCTGAAATGCCTGTGTCCCCCAGGGTTTCTCTCCAGGTGCCAGGCGGCCAAGGCCGGCCACCTTCTTGAGGCCCAAATCCCAGGCCCCTCTGTCTCCCTTCCTTCTTCCTTCCTTTCTTATAACTCCTTTTTATACATCAGCTCCAGCCGTGGTTTTTCATATGGTCTGAATTGCTGTTAGTCCTATCTGACAAGGATTTGATTGCCATTTTTAGTAATGAAAACCTTAATTTCATTTCACTTTGGTGAAATGATTGCCTTGTCCCGTGTTGGCATTCCCATCCCCCTAAAAGGAAAAAATTGTCAATGATAATGAAGCTATGCAAAGTTTTTCTGTTCTAAAATACTGTGATTACAGTAAAATTACAAGAACTGGTTTCTATTTTACACAGTATGAATAACCCAAAAGTCACTAGGCATGTATTATTGATGATGTTACTGTATGCAAGAGGAATGCATAAGTGAATTTTCTCAATGCTCCTTCATTCCTTCAAAGAAATGACTTAATCTGTGCTAGAAGTTGCCAAATTCATGCACAGTGTTTACAATTGTGCTCCCAGCAGTTAATCTGAAGACAAGTAAGGGGGAAAAGATATATTATCACTTTTTTATGTATTGAAATAAAAATAAAAAATAAATAAACCCCAGCTTTCCCATGTGAAATGTTTTTAGTTTTGAAATGTCAGCCAATTTTATTCCAGTGCAACCAAATATGGGCCAAAATACAATGTTTATCAAGTTAAAATATTTTAACTGTCTATGTCTCTTAATACATGAGCATTTTTTATTGGTATTATAATGGATAATGTATAAATAGGTAGTAACTACTCTTAATAAATGATAGGAAAATGCACACTAAAAGTATAGCAGGTTTATTCTATTATATTCTAGTGTATAGAAAGTGACCTTCTGAAATTGCATGGGGTTTTCTTTTTTTAGTTAAAAATCTCTTGAAACACAATTATGAAAACTGGTTTATGTAGTTGAATAGGAATAATTTTGGAATTACTGCCTATTTCTATTGCAAGCTCTTGCTGGGGTACATAAGTAGAAGGATTACACAAAGGCAAATTACCTTCATTAGGAGATTCACAGAAAAGTGAGGACATGAGGGCGTCAGAATGAGTGAGGTGAGGTTTGAATATCTAACTTTCCATGATTATCAAGAAGTCGGGAGCACCCGAAGCAAAAAATCTTGTTTTCAACAGCTCTGTTGTGCCTTGTGAATTCTGTACTCATATGGCTGAGTGTTGTGTTCTTGTTTTGTTTGTCTTGAGGTGGCCAAGGGAGAGAGAAATGTATTGGTAATCTATATTCTGGGCAGATTGACCTGTTTGTGGTAAACGGCATCTGCCATTGAGGCCCTTCTGACATGATTTTGTTTTGTGTTTTCTTGTAGAAATCAGTTGGGTACCTTAAAGATCAAGTGTCTGTACTTAAGTGGGCCCATCTAAACCCACAAGCTCTAACATGACACTTGCACGTTAATGACAGTGTTGATATATGAGAGGTTAGGAGTGAGGCTTGTGTCAGATGGAGTGCAGACCTGCTGGTGCACGTTTAGTGGTGAAAATACCAGACTTTGTACTTGGAGCAAGCTGGGAGCTTCTGTATGCTCGGGTATTACTGCCCAGCCAACAAACAATAACTCATTAAGCCACAGCAGCTCTTTCTTGTTATCACCTGCTCGTACCTAAGTGTAGTAGCTACTGTTCACACACGCAACTAAAATTCTCATCCAGATTTGTGGGCTTTGTTTTGCGGGGGGTTTTTTGTTTTGTTTGTTTGTTTGTTTTTTTTCCCCCCAAGCCTTGACAAATGCTCTCTTTCTCTCTTCAGGTGTTGCATGTTGACTGTAGCAAAGATTTGGATGCCCAGTAAGAACATAAGCAGCACTAAAAAGGAAAGTTGGAAGTAATAACTTTGAAAATCATATTGTAGCTAAATATGAGGGAATATAGACACTCTAGTTCGCATACTATATCCTTAACCTCTCCATATTTCACTGTTATTCTTCCGAGCCAGATGACTGATAGAAATGATTTTGTAATGCACAAAGGTGGGTTTGTATTTGGTTTCTTTGTGATTTTTTTTTTTTTTTTTTCCACCCCCTGCCCCTCAGACTATGGCTGAAAAAGTGCTGGTAATTCACTTCAACATCTTCCAACAGTAGCATCAAAATAAACTGCCTTTGAGGTCTGTAAAGCAGGAAGCTGCTGTAAAGCCTGAAGTGACATTATTTCTGTTTTTCCTACTCTAGTCATCTTGTGAGCGCTTCCAGTTCTAACTCTGCTTTTATGTAATGCTTTGCTACATCTTAAACCAATACAGCTTCTCTCCATTT
This sequence comes from Chionis minor, assembly GCA_013398295.1. Taxonomy (NCBI): domain Eukaryota; kingdom Metazoa; phylum Chordata; class Aves; order Charadriiformes; family Chionidae; genus Chionis; species Chionis minor. Next base: position 75,361 of record VZSF01007706.1, on the reverse strand, counting down.
CAGTTTAAAAAAAAAAAAGTCAGAATTTTAATGTATCCAATATCACCCACCAGACCATTTCCATCACCTTATTTTATTTTTTTTTATTCCCCAAGGCAAGAAAACAGGAAGGGTATCCATGCCTCGTAAAAGTTCAAAACTTTTCTTTTTTTCACTACAGATCTGTTTTATCATTGCCAAAATTTTACTAGCATATTCTTCTATTGAGAAAACGTAAGGGCTATTAGCAATTCAAAAGATAAAACTGCTTTTATAGACTGCAAATGAAGTTAGAGACATTTCTTGATTGTATATGGAGAGGAATCCTGGAACTCCTGAAGGTCGCTGCTGGTATCAGGGCTGGGCTGAGGCACTTAGCCCTTGCACCCTTTGACAGCACTGATGATGTCGCTCTCCGTTAAGAATTAATCAGCTGTCAGAACTGCCAGTGGTGGGTCCTGGGAACTTCTACCCCAGTGAAAGTCTGTGACATGGAGACTGACGATGTACAGAACCTATAACAAAAGCTATTGACTCTTACGTAGAGCGGAGAGGGGTTTGGGAGGCTTGAGGGGTTTGTATCTGCTCCTGAAGATGGCCTGTTTTCTTCCTAGGGCAGTAAGACAAAGACTTGTTCGTCTCCTATAAAAGGCACAGAAGTGAATCATGGATAATTTTTTGTTCTTTGAATGGGTTTTCTTTTTTCTGTTTTTTAATGTGATAACAGGTGGATATCTGTCTGGCCTATCTACAAATTAGGAAAAAGGAGGAAAAAGAAAAAAAGCCGGGGGGGAAGACTTTCACAGTCAAAAGGAGGAAAAAGGAAAGAAAAAGTGAGGGGAGGGGAGACTTTCACAGTCAAAAGTAGGACTACTGTCTACAACAGTAAGAAAAATACTTTCTCTCCCCTTAAATACATACACAGACACACACCCTGATAATAGAAGGAGGGTTAGACCTGTTTTCTACACACCAAAATAAGTTGTTCCCTCACCTCTATTGCACTCACCACTTCCTGATTTACTTCTGCAAAATATGAAATATCTGTGTTTTCATCTTGGAAACTTCTATGTATGGAGATTGAAGTAAGCTCAATAATTAAGAAGCAGATGAAAGTGTTAGTGAACCATTAAAGCATTCTACTTGTTTCTAGTATTTGTGTTGGAAAGCCTTTTAAAGGGGGCTATAAATTGTGGTGTGAATAGTTATTTTTGGAAATGCACTGTGTACGTGAAAACTTAGTTAGACAAGGGGTAGCTAATTCTGAGAAAATCGTAAAGTTGACCTTGTTTCCTGGAGGCACAACCATAGCAGCATAAAAGTTGGTCGCATATTTGCAGCAGAGTGAGAAAGTGTAAGTAATTGAACGTTTTCTCATTTTGCTGTCTCGATCCCATGTTTTGATGGATTATGTTGTTCAGGCGATGCAGTTCAGAAGCATTCCGTTTTTCTGATGTTCTGCAGAGTTGGTGAGACACATGACAGTCAAGGGGCTGTGCAAAAGTGCTTGATACTAGAACTTCACTAACATTTGTCACCTCTCTTGGGCTCGGTACTGTACTGAGATTCATCTTAATGCATTATAGTACATGAAATATACTATAGATCTGTCTTTTGTAATGTAACGCAAATATATAGAAGAAAACTTGCTGGCTCCTTGTATATCCTTCAACTAATATGTGGATGCTGTTTATCCAGGCATTTTTATACAGGAGCCCAATAGCAAAGCAAATAAAATGGAGACATTTTCACCATGAGAGAGAGAGAGATTCATCCCAACAGCCTGTTTCTGCAAATGCTATTAGATGGAATGTAACATCCAGATGTTGTCTCCTGAGTTTAGCTCAAATGCAAAACACTCAGTAATGTGATTACATAAGAAACCATAAAACAAGAATATAATAAAACTCATCAAGAGATAGTAAAAACTTTCTTCTTTTTGACTGCTGTGATAGGCCCTTCTCCTCCTATTGTCAATTCAAAATTCTTTCCTTTTGCGGTTCAGGTCAGAATATGCTCTTGCTTCAGAAACGCAGCTAGCACAGTGCCCCTCTAACTGGGTGATCTATTAAATGCAAAACATACTTTAGACAATACTGTAAGATCCCAGAGGATAGCGCATGATAATTGCTGTAAAAATCATGGTCTGATCAATGACCACCTGTGTCTTAAAACTAGCAGAATCTCCATCTTTGATCTTGTGGAAATAGTCGATGGCTTGGTATTAGTTGGCCTTGGAGGTCTGGCATGGGGAAACATTTACTGTTCTTCCCAAAGCCCTTCATGATTTACATTTGGAATGCATCCAGTGCAAAGATCTGTGAAATGTGACAATGTTGAAGACTGAAAGGAACAAATAGAGAAAATTAAAGTTCAAAATATGTCTTTGAGTAAACTGGAAGACAAGCATAAAGTACTTTTAGAACTTGTATTACAGCAGACTTTTACTCCTGGTTTGAAGTGGCATAGTATAATTTATTTTTTTTTTTGTCCTTGAAAAGCCACATTTGAAAAAAGAAAGCAACATACAATAACAGCAATCTCAGGATGATACCACAGTGATAAATATCTCAGTTAACTGAGCAGTATGGGGTAATTTTACTCCTGTTATTAACTTTTGATGGTGATACAGAAAAGTGCTGTGTTGGACTATACTGGTTTACACATGCTGTATTAGGGATTAACTATAATACATATATATACATATAAAAAAATTGCTTTCAGCTCACAGTTACTGAGTCAAACAGGCTAACTTTTCATGTGCACTGTGCTGTGAGGCCTCTTGGGGGAAGAAGGTTTTGAAGTAATGTCTCTTTTCTTTCTTTTTTTAAATGTTTATTTTATTTTTAAAGGCTTCCTACTTATCATTTGTGCATTATGTAAAAGAAAGCCAGAGTAAAAATGTAGGGCGCTGCCTCCTAAAATTTCCATTGAATTTAACAATTATAGTTTCATAGTTGGTTTTTTTTTCCCCCTCACCTAAACACATATCCCTTCCTCTCCTCCACTTTCATCATCCCAAAAAAGGAGGAGGACTGAAAAATTAGGTTGTCTGTCTCTGTTTTTGGAGAAATCAACTGAGTTCCAGTGATGTCGCAACCTTAAAAGAGTAGGATTGTGATATTTGACATAATTGATAAAAATGCCTGTCTTTGTGCCAGCTGCCAATCCCTGACTTGATGCATAGAAGCAAACATTCCCATGCTTGTCTGCTGTTCTTCACACAGCAGAAAACTTTTGGTTTTCTTTGTACGACCTGGTATTACAAATGGTTACCTAGGCAGAATGCCTTTTCATTGTGTAAGGTGCTGTACAAATACTTCAGTAAATAATGAGAAGAAAATTCGTAATGAGGAGAAGACAATTAAGCTTTTATGCAATTCCTGGAAATATTTGCATAGCCGTAAACTACCTTTTTTCTAGAACTACAGAATTGTTTGCGTTGGAAAGGGACTTTGAACGGTCATCTAGTCCAAGCCCTGCTGCAATAAGTGGGGACATCTTCAACTAGATCAGGTTGCTCGGAGCCCTGTTCAACCTGACTTTGAATGTTTCCAGGGTTGGGGCATCTTGTGCATAAAGTTCTCAAAGAAACCCCTCCAGAAGCATGTTTGAAGTAAAGCCATAATGCCATGTAGTATGGAGCAGTCATAGGCCTGTAGGGGTAGGATCTGTTTTCCCACCTCAGGAAGGCATGTTTAAGAATTTATTACTTTGTCCAACCAATTTCTACTGAGTGGAAGAAGTTATTAGTATTAATAGTTAGAAATGCAGTTAGTAGTTGCTTAAATAGTAAAAGTCAGCTTGAATAGTAAGATATGCAGAAAAATGGACTATTTTAAGCAAAAAAGGCAGGGGGAAACAACCCACAAATACAAAATCCTCAACTGTTCCCTTGCTTATTGAAGAAGGTCAAGCTTATTTAAAGCAAGTGCTTCCAGTCTCATGTAATACTGCCTTGTTGATACAAGGTATAATGAAACAAAACCTTTTGACTGTGAATAGAAATAAACCTTTATATAAGGATTAAAACCTGCAGTACTGCTGGGCACAACTGTATATAGTATAGTCAATCTTTCAGACACGTTTCTTTTCCCAAATATTAAGAAAGAGTGAAACAAATTATATTGTCTGCAAGATAAAATTGTTGATCCAATGTTAATTTCCCTGTGTACTTAATCTCCCATTAAATTTGGATTTACATTTTTATTGGTTTGGAGGTGGTTATTTGGGTATGCTGTGGCATTGGTTTTCTAAATTGCAACTTTGTTCTTTCAAGCATAGCCATTTTCACTTGAAAGGGGATATACTGAAAATGTGCTAAAGAGAGCTAACTGTTATGCAATGCTTTCCAGAGCTTTTTTCCAGGACTTAATGGCCAACCCTCTCATTTGACCTGGAGAGAAACAAATACCTCTCTTATCTAAGTATAGGTCTCCCAAGCAGGAAATCTTATACAGAAAAAGTAGTATTCTGTTTTCATTTTCTTTTAGACTCATTGTGATTTTACTTGAACTAAAATCACTTAAACTGTTTGGGTTTACCGGGAAGGGATTGTTGCACATTTTAAGTGAGCATCTGGTACGCATGCAACTGTGCCATATGCAATCCCAGTGTCTTTAGAAGGTGAAAGGCCAGTGTAGTGGTAATTTTGCCCTCTTTGCACCAGATGTTAAAGCTCTGCAATGTCCCTGAGTGACCATTAGATCATAGGCAGCTGGGATTGGCGGTTTATGTTTAATTTATTGTCACACTGTTAATCTATCTAACTGTCAGAACTCTCTCTTCCTCATCATTTCCTGAAGTCCTTATATTTTTAAGGAAAATTTAATTTGCCTTATGATGGATCACTTTTATTTTGGCTATATATTTACATGGAAGCTTGGCATCCATTTTTTGGGTAGTATTGAGAGTGGCAATGTATAAATCTAATAACTCATTAAGCTTTAAAAGCATGCCTGAATGTATTTCTTGGAGTATTCTGTGCATTAAAACACATCTCCTGCAATCACCTTCGTGTTTAAAAAGAAAAAAATAAAACAAACCAAAACCCAATTTGCACAACCTACCAACAACTCCCCTCCACTATAGGTATTTTTTTCCACTTACAAGTATATTTAGGTTTAGCCATTGTGTTTGTTGGACTCTTTGCTGGAGTTGGCTTGTTTGCTTTTTCATTTGGGCTTTTATGTGGGCAGGGAAGAAAGGGAGAGGGAATGCTGGGGGAAAGGAAGAGATAATCACAGTAATAAGGGAAAGAGGCTTGGAGTTTGCTATTGGTAATTCTAGGAATATTTTAAGCTGACAGTGGGGAGAAATTGACAACACTGTTCTAATTTATTTTACCATCAAGATGTTTTCTTGCTTCAGTAGTTCATAGGCAATTTTAATAGCTTATTGACTTAAATGCTGTGGTTTTGACTTACCTCTAACAGAACAAAAGGGGGAAAAAAATTCCATCTATTTGATTCCTGTATTTCTTCCCCTGCACCCCTGTATACTGCTGTGCCAAATATTTCTAACACTTGCTGGGGGAAAGTGGTTTTTATAACTAATATTTTGTTCCATCAAGTGAAGCCTTTATCCAAATAATCCAAATAAGATGTTCATTACACTGCTAAAAGGGATGGTGGAGTCTGCAGGACTAAATTATTCTTTGCTGCTGTCCTAGCTAGCTAACGCTTCCCCTCCTCCCACCAATCAGTGCCAAACCTGCAGACCCCAGCTACTGTAGGAATAGGTGATGAATGACTGGGTGCTCATCACGGGAAGTCACACCATACTATAAATTGATTATGTCCTCAGCAAGTCTCCCTTGCTCTTTTAGCCGTAAGAAATGCATAGTTCCAAATTCACTTTTTGCTTTGGATTCAGTGCGCGCGTGCCCAGGGTGCTGTCTTCAAAGACAGTTTTGAAAGTTTTTATCGAAAAAGATCCAGTGCTCTTACCTCTGGCAGACTTGTTCTTTATTGCTGTACCTGCTTTCTGGTATTGCCAGCCTTTCTAGCTCAAGTAGACAGAAACTACTATGTTTCTGTGTGTACCATGGAACAGGTATTTCCATACTGCTGTTCTCTTCCCAGTAGGTTTGTGGACTCACGTTAGGGTATGGCATATCACAAGGTTTTGGAAATGGAGGGAAAACTTACTGGTTCCTTTCAGGATCCTGAATGATTTAAAAGAAAAGCAAAATTAGGCAAATTTGCGAAGTCCTCAGAAGGTAGGATTTCAGTTTTCTGTGTGCTTCTGAAAAGGTGAGCCCTGTAAGTCAGCACATGTATGGATAACTGATAGCAATCATTAATTCGTAGAAATCTGGTTTTGGTATGCTGAATATATGGATATTTTAATACTAATTGTAAATCAGCAATATGCTAACTTCTGTGAGATGATGTCCTTTAACTACTATTAGAGCATGAAGTTCTTGGGCATTGCACTGTCAGCTGATGCAGTGAAATTAGGAATGAATCTAAAACAGTACTGTTGAAATGTCCACATGACTGAAAGGAATGTAAATATATCAACTAACAAAATACAGCATGGATTCTATGTTTTTTTTATTACTTGAATATAAACTTGTACTGTATTGTTAGCTGATAGAAATGCAATAAAATCATTCCCAGTGATTTGTAATGCTCACTCTCATTTACAATATATTTTTGTTAACTTACAGTAAGTTACATGCATGGAATTCTATGATAAATGTTCTGTTTCTGCAAACATTATGACACGCTCTTAATAGAGAGCAGAGATGAGACTGAACTCTGAACAGATGCAGAATGATTCATGTTTATTCACTGGGATAAAGCTGCAAAGATTACCACAGCATTCTGTGTGTTTAATACCTAATAAACACTGTGTTTGTGTAATTATTTGCAAAAGAATTTGTAGAGAGTTTAATGATGATCACTTTAATGCAAATGAGATTAAAGTTTCCCCTAAATTAGCACTTGCAGCTCGATCGGGTCAGTGGCGACATTGTAATTACTGTTTAACATGTCTACAACCCCTGTAGTTCACATGCTCCTTTGCAGATGCACCAGAAAATGAGGTCTCTGCCCAGTAAATCTTAACAATTGTGTTTGTTCTTGTAACTGTATAGATTCTGCTGAAAATAATGGAAATGCTCGTGCTACAATAAGTGGAAGATAAATTTGGCTTATTGAAGTGACAGTGTAGTTTTGAATCCTGTTAGAGTATGCACTACTCGTGGTACAGGAAACTTTAAGCAAAAATGGATTCATGTGGTGTTAAGGCTTTCATGAAAGCAGTAAATTTCTTGGGTCTTTAAAGAAAGATGCTCATCAGTTACAGCATATGAAAAAAGAAAATAAAACCCAACTGTAGTTTTAAGGTGAGGTATGCCTGACCGCAAGTCGATTGCAATAGGATAACCTGGTTTTCTCACGTTTGGAGAGAGCAACCAGCAGAAGCACCACTTTGTGCAGCTGGGGTCAGAAACTCAGCCGTGGACCGATCAAGGCTGGTGCTGAGGCTACAGTGCCCACTTCCCTGCCCTGCCTCGCATAGCTGTGCCAGCCCAGCTGTGGTCTGAGCTTGGCAGAGCTCTGGGGATGGATGGCTGGGCTCAGTTCTCCAGGACTGAGATGGCAGCAGGGTCCTTGCCCACCTGTGGAGGTGTGTGCCCCCAGCAGGACTGTCCCTGCCATGTTAGGGTGCTGCAGGAGGAGGTCAACAGACTACACGGCACCAGGGAAGAGGAAAAAGGGACCATGAGTATCTTCACAGGGACCCTGTAGAAAGGTGCCTGCACCCCATCTGCACAGAAGATGGAAAGAGGGAGGCTGCTTGATTAAGCCACAAATGGGGACTGCCATCACAACGAAGGCTGGAGGCTTGTGGCTTCCAGCAGCAAGAGGATTGGCTCTGTCTGTCTCCACAGATCAGCACCTGCAGAATAGGTGTGGTGCCCTGGTGACAACCAAGGGTCTGGGAGCTCCCTCTGGCGAAGTATCACACGTGCTGAGTCTGAACCTCAAGCCCACCAGGAGAGAAAGTGCTAAAGGATCATGGTAGGAGACTCCCGGCTGCAGGGGACAGGGGCCCCATCTGCTGCCCTGACCTACTGTCCAGGGAGGCTTGCTGGTGGCTCACAGCTGAGATCAAGGAGGCTGCTAAGGCTCATCTGTCCCTTGGACACTTTCTCCTGCTTCTCTTCCATGTAGGCATCTGCAATATTGCCAGGGAGACCGAGAGAGTGTAGCAAGAGCCACTGTCACGCACCTCTTGCCTTCAGAAAAGGCCAAAAGGGTGATCTGGGGAGCTACAGACCACTTGTCAATCTCTGGGGAAATCATTGAGTAGAAATTTTGGGCCCATGAAGGCAGTGGCTGGGAACAAATGATGTTACCAAGGGTAAATCAGGTCTGACCAACCTGGTTGTCTTCTATAATAAAATAACTGGATTTGCAGATGAGGAAAAAGCTGTGCTTGTCTTTTACCTCAACTTTAGCAAAGCTTTCCCCAATGTTTCCCGCAATGTTCCTGTGTCCAAGTTAAGCTGTTACAGTCTGAGTGGATGGACAACTAGATCAGCAAAATACTGATTGGATGGATTTAGGCAGAAGGCATGGATCAGCAGGAACACTAGGGAGTTCAACAAGCTGGGGAGCAGCTCTGCAGAAAAGGACCCACATCCTGGTGACAGCAAGCTGAGCCAGCAGCCTGCCCTGGCAGCAGAGGTAGTCAGTGGTATCCTCAGCTGTCTTTAAAGGACCCCAGCTGGTAGATTGAAAAAGTAGAGATGGAAGATTGAAGAGATATCCTTCCTTTATTCTACATAGACTCCTAAAATCAGAAAACTTCTTTCAGTGGACAGAAAGTCTTTACAGAACAGATTTTCTACTTGCTGCAGCACTTACTGCAATACATAGAGGAGAAAAAAATAAACTGGATTTTCTTAATTTATTCAGTTTTCTTCATAAAACTAAACTTGAATTCAGACATTTTCAAGTGGAGTATTGATAATGAAGCATGCGCTAGTATTTGGGGTTTTTTTTAAACAAAGTAGTCTTACTCTGATACAGTGTTAACTTGGAGGTAGGTATTGATTAGCTCTGACTTCTGAAAAAATGTCTTGCAAAAATGCTCAGTTGTTCGTAAACTTTGGTTTGAACAATAAGTTTTCTGATATTGTACTTTTACAAGTAATGTTGTTCAGATACTCCTAACTTCTATAAACCTTAGGAATTCATACTGAATTAACTATATTTGGATAGATGGAAGTTACAATTGCTGTGATATTAGAATACATTTTAAAACAATTTGTTAGCACATAGGACTTCTCTCTTCATTTGCTAAGAACCAGAGATGTGCAGCGTGAGGTTTAAAAACTATAGCTCTGTAGAGACAACCTTCTGTGAGTGGCCTGAGTTGTCCCTTTATTTAAATCAAATTCTGCCTTTTGAGGCTAGTGGAAGCATTTGGAAGTGCCTTTTTTCAGCCAATGCATTTGTAGGCATATTGTATACAATGACAGCTTTTAAGTTTGTGTTAACAACGCTGAATATGTTTCCGCTTTCCCCTGTAATTATAGCCAGTACATGAAAATCATTGGGAGATTTAAGAAAGGGGTGTTTGTAGTCAAAGTAGTGTAATTTGGATACAGAATAAATTCTAGCAGCGCAATTATAGTAGTATTTTTTGTAAACTAAGTTTTTGAGGTTTGGGGGGTTTTTTAAGTGGTACGCATAGTTGTGAAAATTAACTATGGGAACAGGACTTTCAGTATGGAGGGCTAACTAATTCTTAGGGAATGTCTGTTAATAATAATAAAAATCATATTGTCTTCTAATATGGTTACAAAAGCATGATACAGAAGAAATCAATAATTACAACTTAGAAGAGGGAAAAGGTATTAAAATGAATGTGATTTCTTTGTATCAGTTGTGTTGCAAAACCTCAAGATTAAATTAAATGTTTACAGGTGAAAGGCTTTTATACATCGTAAGATTATTAAAATACGTTCAAAACACTGCAGTGGAGAAATACCTCTAGAACTGTAATGCTGAGAACTTTTACTACTTATGATGTTAAAAACAAACAAACAAAACATTAAAAAACCCCACCCAACGGCCCCCCAAACAACAACAACCAACCAAAACACCACACCACTTACTTGTGCACCTTTCTGCCACTCACAGATGACATATGTGATTTTGTATTGTCATATGTCTTCAATTTCAACAGATCTGTGAAGGTTTTTTACAAAAATCCTTTATTTTTCCCAAAAATAGGACTTGCTACTACAAATTTTAAGCCTTATTGTGCTATAATTGACCGGTCTGATATAGTGTGAAATTTTCTGTGAAACACTTAAGACTTTTTATACCCTTTTCCTTTACTTTCCAGAATCTGCCTTATTCTGAGGGCCAAGCAGAGATGCTGCATTGAGTCCTTATGTCTCAGGAGAGTCAGGAAGAGCAAAGCACACCCGTGCAGTATGATGAAAAAGGCTCAGCAGTACCCGCAGCTGCCAAACAGATGAGCAGTTTTTAACGGAGCTAAGATTCACAATGAAATCTGGGCCCAGAACTAATCAGATCTAATTAAGACAGACACATTACGGTCCAGTACTGTTGACAGGGTCAGGGTTCCTGTAGCTCTAAATGAGGCATGTTATAATTATGATCTAATTGAAAAGCTGGGAGTGATACAGAACCTGTGCACTGCAGGGTCTGAAAGAAAAGTTGCTCTTCAGGTCCTGTTGTGTACCTTATTAGATTGTTAATGCTCAATTAGCCAGCTGTGCATTTAAAGAAAAAAGTGTCTGTGACAGTTGCATGGGGTTCAAAGAAAACCTGTATGAATTTTCAATATCTCTTTGGATTTGATTCATGGACATCTACTAAATATACAGAAACAAGCTTGTTTGTTTGATGTTTGCTTGCCTTTCTCATCATAGCTTATATTGATATACAGCAAGGCAAAGGGCTCTTAGATTATTTTATCACGATGGAAAAATATAGTGGAGGTTTTTTACAGTGCAGTATGTGCACGCATCAATCTGCAGTATGATATATGAAATTTGGAGGCCGTGTTTTCTAGCTCTCATCTGTCACTATCAAGCAATCAAAGTGCTGTGGAGTGGCTTTTTCATTCTAGAAACTGTAGTGCCTTCATTTCTGTTGTAAGTATGACTTGACATATGGTCTTATAAATTATCGTGCCTTACCATGGATTGAGTCAGGCACAGTTCCGACTTCCCTTTTTTCTGCAGAATTTATGGATTTGAATTCATTCACTTCTTTTTATAAGACCACATCTGCAAAAAAGAGCTTTATTAGAAAACAGGACTTCTCACTCCACCTTGAAAAGTCATTCAGACATTGACTAGATGCACGGAAAATTGCTGCCATTGTGAGAGTTCTGCCTTCACCCAGTGTGTTCTTGCAGTTAGCATGCACGTGGATGCATGAATAAGAGAGATACCGAGCCTAAATCTGCACTGCTTAGCATGTGCTACAGATGGAGATCACGGATTTTTTATTTTTTTTCCCACTCTACTGGGAATTCCAATACCACAAAATATTTTTGTTCTCAATTTTCAAGATATTTTTCAAAAACATTCCCAAAGAGTTCTCTTGCTGTGCTTGTTACCCAGACCGAATTCAAAAAGCCTTCACGTAAGCTCTGGGAAGCCTTTTCTTTTTGCCAAGGCTGGTGTGGTAGGCTTGCCTTGGCTCACAGCCACCTGCCCCCGCAGCCGCTCACTCGTTCCCCCTCCTGAGGGGGACAGGGAGGCAATAGGACGAGCAAGGTTGTGTGTCAGGGTCGACAGGAGGATGGCTTACTGGTTCCGGTCCCAGGCAAAATAGACTTGACTTGGGGAAAACAAATTAAACATATTGCTAATTAAAAATACTCAGATGTTGAAAAACAAAAGACAAAAGCTGAAAATGGCTTTCCTCCACGCTGCCCCTTCTTCCCAGGCTCAACATCGCTCCTTTGCTCCCACCTTGTCCACCCTGAGCAGTGGGGAGGGAGTTGCGGGGCAGGTGCAGTCAGCACAGAGCAATTTCTCCCTCATGCTTCTTTCCCTCTCATGGTTTCCCCCTGTGCCAGCATGAGTTTTCCACACCCCACAGTGGATCCCTGTGGAGGCACCACGTCACATCTCCTCCTTCACTGACCTTGGCGTCTGCTGCCTCTCCCATTTCTCACGCTTTTCCCCCCTGCTTCAGCCCTGGCTGCCAAGCAGTCTTTTGCCCTTTCTGACACAGGTTTCCCTGTGGAAACCATGGTGGCCGCAGGGCTCAGCCCAGCCCTGTGGTGGGTCAGTCGGAGCCAGCTGGAAATGTCTGTGTCCAGCTCGGAGCAGCCCTGCAGTGCCCCCCCGGCACCCCCACCCCATACACACTTTAAAAAGGAACATGAGATGCTCTGACCTGCTCTTCTAGTAGCAGTCAGCCTCATACAGAGTTGAATAAACTTCATGGCAATTAATGGCTGGTTTGTGAACCATCCCTGGCAGGGCACTTTTTCTCAGGTGGATGGGGAAGGATTTTACAGGTTCCCTTGTGCATACCCTACAGCTGTCTGCCGGCTCGTGCCTCCCTCGGGTAATTAGCATCGTTGACGATGCAGCCAGCTAAGCGGCGAAAAAAGAGAAGTGTTCGCTACCTTAATAAAAGCTGGGGCTGTGTCTCCCTTCCACACCGTTTCAAGGGAAGAGAGTAACTCTTTGATCTGCTGCCAGGAGGCTCTCCTGTCCTTATCTTCCTAGGGCTGCAAAGCAGGCTTGCCTCCTCACTCAGGGGGGATTAGCCAACCTGGGAGACAGCAAATAATTATGTTGAACCATTCTTGTGCTGATTTTGCAATAGCCATGGCTGCCTGGGGACAAAAAAAAAAAAGGGAAACAAAAAAAACCCACCCCACCAGAATTGTGCACAACTGCATTTGTACGATCCATCTTTCTGGAGGCTTTGGTTTGAATTTGGTTCAAGGTCTTGAATGACTGGGGAGATGTGAGTGTGTGGCCGGAGAACAAGAGCGTGGGTATTTATGGTTCTGGCTGCCTGTCTGT